>DWQX01000455.1:0-42777 GCA_018245475.1 Pharmacophagus antenor | reverse complement strand
AGAGCGCGGCATTAGTTTAAGCGCCGTCTCACAGCAAAACAAATGAAAATCGGCGCCGGCGTGAACGTGTTAATATATAGAGTAAGACGTAATCAAATAGATCAGTAAAATCCACGCCATTACCCAATCTCATCACTCATGGCCGAATATAAAGGGCTCTTAGGAAAGCAAGATAATTGATGCAGCGGAAGTAGTAAATATGATAATACATAGAGAGAGAACCTGGACGATCGTTTCTTGATTATGCTATCAAGTGTCCGTGTATCGTAAGTATCAAGGTCCGTGACATGGTGTCACGCCATAAGGTACATGTTTTCACGAAATGTGTGCTCGTTATTGTGCGAACTTTTATCGACATTAGCTTTCCCTCACGATTCCGTGAGAACCATGCATCGGTTGGCTTGCTATTAATGTAACTTTATGTGTTCAAGTGTTTCCAACACCACGTAGCATCTACCTCAATTTGTCCAGTTGAATTTATTTCGAATAGTTTTATGTTAATTTATACCGCTCTTTATAGCATTTCTTGTATGTTTCGACGTGTAACAGAAATATTTTAAATAACTACTAGAGCTAACAGAACAAGAATTGTAAACTTGCTTTTATGTATTGTTTGCTTTATTAAACTAAACTTTTATTTAAGTAATAAGAACATATTTATAATTAAAACGTCGATATCTGTGTTGGAAAGAAATTTAATTATAATTTACTAATAAAAATATTCCTCGTTGGTATTATGTTAAAAATGTATAAGGTTATATGAATTTTTAATCAACCTTATTAATCGTTAACCAATTAAAATTTTGTCTGTAGAAAAATTCGGAAATTTGTACTCTCGAGATTACGCATTTACTTATAATTTCTTTTAATATATCCAAACTTATATCTCATTTAAAATAAATTACCTTGTTAGTAAACATTTCATACTTATAGTTATTGGCTGCGGCAGGAATACAATAATTTGTTTCATCCTCATTTTAACTTGCTAGAGATATTTTCTATTTTACAGAAACTGTACATGCGGCTTGCCTTTTCAATGAAGTCGATCCATTCTTCTCATGTTCATAAAGAATAGTTATCAGAGGTATTATCAAAGAGCGCTGAATTGATATAGTAGTCATTTTTTTCTATATTTAATAATGTACCCATATTTATGACAGCGCTTTTTACACGGTTTTTAAATAATAGTTAGGAGGGAAATTTTAATTGTACCGAATGTGCGTATCATAGCCGATTACCACCGTTTGAGTTTGATGTCGCGTACATATTTGCATTTGCTCGCTCCACTGAGCTGTACACGGCGCCAGATATTTCAGCACCCGGTTCATACATTGCGTCCATTTGTATTTAAAGTTTTTTTTAACAAATTTTTGGTTATTATTACCGTTATAAAATTTAAAATTAATAATGTTACGGTTACACGCAGCGATCTATCGTGACCTGGATTTTATTCTTAGTTCATTTTATAGCATGCGGAAATCCTCGTGTTGTCTATGTGAATATAAAACATTTTTTTTAATTATAAATGCCTTATAAATACTACAATAAATAGCTAAGTGCGTGTCGCACTCGCATAGCAAAAGGTTCCGTAACATAAACGACTATACCATTACGTTTCTTATAAGTTTTTTTATATTTCTATTCTTGTTGCTGTAGTCATAATAAAGGCGGACGGCGGAGTCTCAGTAATAGGCTTCCAATTGTCAATCTTTTGGGTACGGAACCCTAAAAATAAAATATTAAGAAAACTAAATGTAATAAAATATTAAAGTACAGCTATTTTACTGTTAATAAATAACAGTGTGTACGTGTAGCACTTAAGGTAATTTTATAGTACGATCGCTATTTGCGGAAGCCTTAACGAACTTACAATTCTTCCCATTTTACAGTGTGATTGGATCGATAAGTGTCTATACATGGGGTTTCAATAGAAATGTGATCATAGCTTTATTTTGATGTGACCTATCTGATTTGGTCGTCTAAAATAAATATATTAAAAAAAATAATTCATTTTAGTTAGTTAAAATTAATTTAGTTTGGATAAAAATTAAAAGCTATTAAAGTAACACGAATGAAGAGACCTCACGTTGTAATCACAACAAATAAACATTATGCAAACAATAATTGTAATATTGTGATACCTGTTCTGTTCCCACGTCGATATTGAAGTTATCTTATTGGCTTTCTTTTTTAAATTTTTAATTTAATAATTGTTGATTAATTGCAGATTTACCAACACTTGCGCTGGTATACGAACCCGTCTGAGCAACGTTGGATTGTGCGCATCCTTTTTATAGTGCCCATATATGGTTGCTATAGTTGGATCTCGCTGTTGTTTTTTAACGGAGATTCTTATTATGTTTACTTCTTCACCGTCAGAGATTGCTATGAAGGTAATTTTTTTATTAATAACATGTTAATTTATTGTTCATTTAAGATATTTTTTTTCCGGTTTTATTATCAAACCGGTTAAACTGGTTCATTACCGATTTCTTTCGTCTTAAGAATTCTCGACTATTCTACAGCGTAACGAAAAGTGAAGCTTATGGTTACTGTGAGCTATTGTAGTCTACGTTGTAAATGTTATTATATGTTGATGATATCCATTGGTGATTATAATTTCCGCAGGCTTTCCGTCCCCATTTATTATCGCTCGTCTATAAAATAGATGTAGGCCATAAATCTATAATAAAAACAATAGTTAATGTCCTTATGCTATGCATTTATGATATTTTAAATAGTATGTGTTTTATGTGTGACTTTCTAAAATTTCCCATAAATTATTGAAATTAACACATGCAAAATTTATGATGATTTCTAAGGTTTAGCATTGGACAAAGATTGTATTTTAATTACTCGGCCTCTCTTCCAAATTAAAGCCGAGCTTTTGCACATGTAATCCTTGTAAGAATGATATATTATAACTTCTTTGTACCTTGAAATATAACTAGATCACGTATTCATTCCGAATAAAGCAACCGTCTCGCTTACCTTATATATATATATATGCCTTATTTATAGCTAACTATATATACCTTATATATAGATATAGACTGCAAAAGTGATATTCACAATCATTATTCGTAAGATCGAATAGATAACTCAATGTGTTTCAATTAAAGGATTTTGTAAAGCGAAGCATGGTATGGACTTGAAATTTCTTTATTGTTTATATTATTAGGCATGGATGCAGATTCATTCTATCCAAATTAGATTCCATTTTATCTCATCTACTTTTTATCTGGTGTTTATGAGTAAGTTATTAATAATTTTGCTATTTCTACCCGGAGTACAATAATGTTTTGTTACAGCGTTCGTGATCTATAGCTTTCTCTCTCTCTGTTACGAGTACCTGGGAGGTGAAGGGAACATAATGTCAGAGTTACGCGGGAGACCCGTCCGCGCGTCCTGTGTCAACGGCACATGCTGTCTCTCCGGCGCGACCTATACAATCGGATTTCTGCGTTTCTGCAAACAAGCGACCTTGCAGTTCTGCCTCATAAAGCCCGTTTGCGCCTTCATTATCATATTCCTGCAGGTAATTTGATTATGTATTTATTAATAATTTTCTATCTATTCAAATTGCTACTACAATTTCACGCAATAGTTTCTAGTTATAAAGCCCTATGATAGACATCCAATAGATGGTAAAGGAAATTAAAAAAATATAAAGTGGCTCAATGCGATTTTCTTATGTTCTAAAAGATACATGGCTGAGACTTGCACACAATGCTTCTTTTAGATTTATTTTATAAATTAAAATATTACGTAAACATATTCAACAAGTTTGTCGATAATTAGGAAGCTAAACGCGTTGCTGCGTCCTTACATTATTTTGCTCACCTACCGCCATAACTGTGTTGCGTAAAAGTTCGTTACATTTATTACTCTGACAAAAGCGAAATAGTTATTTATTTCCATCAAAATAAGGATTAGTATGTTGTGTATGCCATTTCACCGTAAACTGGCGCAACTAATACAATTATAATTAACACGCTTACTCAAGGTATAAAATATTACATTATCAATTCATTACATTATGAACGCAGACAAAAGCAACAAATTGGTTCTTAATGTTATTTATCGATAATTTATCACCAAATACTTTTGTTAAAAATGAGTCACATTAATATTTAAACATTACTAAAAATTTTGGCATTACTAATTTTTAAACATTATGAAGGCGCGTTTTTGGATTTTTAAGAATAATTTTGTTATTTAATTTTCTACTTTCATATTTTTTATCTACAAAATCAATTGGTCTCAACACTTCAAATAGCTGTATAAAATATTAATTCTGTACATAATTCTCTCTAATATTATTTATAGTTTTATCAAAAATTTTGACGAATATTGTAATTTAATTAACGTGAATCATGTCATAGAAAAATATAATTAATTTAATTTAGTAAATTCATTAGGTTCTCGTAAAAGTCGTTTGTACGACCTCCACATCTGAGTTTATTGATTCGGTGTCCGAATACGAAATTTTTATATCCCTTAATATGGTCAATAAAAGGAACTTTAAAAGTGCCTATTTGTTATTAATATTTCAATCTGCGTATTTTTGATATCTGGAAAATGTATTATACTAATTATTTTCCAAAAGCATGAGTTTGGTATAATTATTTACTTTTGTATGTACAATCATATACTTAGTCTTTATTAATTATAAACATTTTTTAAAAAAGTGTAAAGCTTTTCAATAATAAATATTATGGCTATACTATTCATCTATGAAATATTTTGATGTTAATTTAACAATTTGTAAAAGAAGTTTATATCATATTAATAATTTTGCGATAACATACGCTATTTTAAAGTTATTTAAATAATGTTATTATTTTCATATGATAAATTCATGTGATAATTTCTTATGATAAAATGTGTAGAAATTGTTACACAAAACCAATAAAGAATAAGACTATGTCGCTAACGTCAAAATCGCTGGAAATTACAGTAGATAATTGTAGCAAATTCCTTATCAAAGTGGATGGAATATATATACAAGTAAATTCGGTTCATTGAAATGATATGTTATCACAAAGCTATATTATTAATTTCAGTTGTTGCAATTATTTATTACCAAGTTACTAGTTTTTGCTTCTAGGGACTATTACTTTTGCGGATTATGAGGGTTGTTACAGAGTACAGCCATTAAGAGAGCTCGGGAAAGATGTCAATTATGAATTGGTCTAGTGTTTGGCGTAATACGGCAAGGGTGTAGAATGGAGGAGCACCTTTGCGTTCCGTTAGAAATCTTGGGGCCTCTTATACTTAGTAGAAATTCCACTTACCCTAAAACCGCCTCAGATGCAAAAGTGAATCTAGAAGTTTGCTCTCCAATACAAAAAACGCTCTGTTATCTATTACTTAAGGTTTATTCTTAATTATTTTTTAATTCTTTATGAAATAAAGAGGCCATATAAACGACATCATTCATAATTCACAAATTCATAATCGTTTGAACCCAAAGAGGTGGCATAACGTTTACAGCTAGCTAGTTTTTATTCGATTTGGTTCGTGCACGCAAATATCAGAGATAATTGGCAATTGTTTTTCCGACATATTTCATATCAAAATATTAAATTTGTAAAAAATCTGACGATCTGTTAGTCATCGTCCCACAAATAAGCTTCTGCGTCGTATTTTTTTACTTGTAGTAACAAAAGTAGTATAATAATTTTCTTTAATATTTCGTCAGTCCGCTGGCCATTATCACGACGGTGACTGGAGCCCCAACGGTGGTTACATCTACATCACGATCGTCTACAACTTCTCCGTGAGTCTCGCCCTCTACGGCCTGTTCCTTTTCCTCGGTGCCACGAGGGAGATGCTCAAGCCATTCGACCCGGTCTTGAAGTTCTTCACGGTGAAATCTGTCATCTTCTTGTCGTTCTGGCAAGGTTAGTATAGAGAACTTTTTTGTTGGCAATGGATTATTACTCGTTCTCGATTCCATAAGTTGTTAAGTGACAATGAGACCGTAGATGAAGCGTGCTCGTCCAGTATGCTTTGGTTGGCATATGTATCACTGCTGGAATACAGCATTATTGTTATAGCAACAGATTGACAATAAATAGGGTACTGTGGTAAGCTACATGAAATGAACGTTCCTGAACAATTGCTGTAATAGAAATGCTACATCTGCTAACCGTACATCGATTTCTAGCGTGATTCATTATAGCATTAGCTTTCTTCTAAAAGACAAACGTGATACGTTTTACGTGGTAGAGTTATGCAGCGGTTTACCATTGCATGAATGGGCCGGCTCGACTAGGGGAAGTACTACGGCCTCGCAGAAGACCAGCGTTAAATATAAGTTTTGCGGCTGTCTATGGACGACGGTGATCCCTTTCCATCAGGTGAACCGCTTGCTCGTTTGCCAAATCCTACTATAAAAAAAAACATCTAGTTCCAATACTGGAAATGGAAAAATGGAGTTATTTATTTTATTATTGGCAGGCGTGGCCCTCGCGATATTAGAGAAAGCAGAAGTCATTTCACCGATAGTGGATGCGCACGGCGTACCAACCACCGCCGGTACAGTCTCGGCAGGCTACCAGAACTTCTTGATCTGCATCGAAATGTTGGCGGCGGCGATAGCGCTGCGCTACGCGTTCCCCGCCGCCGTGTACGCGCACGCGCATCGCGACCCGCACCGCTCCGTCACCATGCAGTCCATATCCAGCAGCCTCAAGGTAACGCCACTCGCCACCACATGACGTAGAAGTTATATAAATTAACTAGTAACCCCTTAAACTCGAACCCATGCGGTACGATCATATTGATGCATGTAAACAGTCGCAGTACGAACCGAAATGTAGATGCCACGACGCCTGTGATATACTCGATTTGACGCCATACTGCTGTTCTGGATATAAATTCTAATGCTTTTATAGATATAACAAATATATTTTGTATCTAATAGTTGTGTATAGAGTAAATTTGGACTAAAATCGTAATCGCGAGTTAGATTCTCTAAAATATGGGAAAGTTTTATAAGTGTTTGAAGATTATATCCGTCATTGATAAAAAATTATACATATACATGAAAAAGAAACGTTGAAATATAAATGATACTATACAATGCATAATAAAAAGGATATTACGATAAGTTACACGAGGATTACATTTGGTCGTTAAATTTATAATTGATATGAGAAAATAAAATAAAAATGTTAATTATGACGACACAGTTAACTGGTTTATATCTACGTTGCTGTGCTTTTACGTAAATTAAAGCAAAAATACTATCGAACAACATCAAGTAACAAATTGCTTATAACTTGTAATAGTCTTACTGTTTATTAGCTATCCGTGCGTTAATAAATGTGCGCATTGTTTTATTACTTTTCAAGACAAAAAATTTAGCGTGATCGAAAAGTGCTACAAAGTTCTTATTGAGTCCCAGTTTATTATTATGATACTTTATCAGTCTACAATCATAGAATATAACTCTAACAATCTCTTAGTTCAGTAGAAAACAAAAGTTTGTTTATTTTTGAGGAAAACAGTCTAACAGTAACTTAATTTACTCTGCTACCCATGGAGTGTATTATTCCTTATTTCAAGATTAAAATATCGGCATTTTAATGTATTTTACAGGAAACTATGAATCCGAAAGACATTATGACGGACGCTTTCCATAATTTCCACCCGCAATACCAGCAGTACACACAATACAGTTCTGGTAAGTCCTATGTCGCTGTGTATGCGCATGATGTCAATTTGTCGCCTGATTTATTTTATTTGCCATATATTGGAACAAAGTATTAGTTTTGGTGTATGTGCTAAATTCTCGATTGATGCTATTTATGTAAAAGGTACTCGAAATCTATAATTTACGTAAAGGTTGAAAGTATTGACGTTATGTAGTAGTTGATATTCCAAATTTTTCATTTCCTAATTTTTTTGGTTTTTTGTCTCATTGATTTCTGGAAGCCAGTATAAGCGCGAGGTATTTTTATTTTTGATTTCGTTTTCTTTCAGATGTCACATCTCACCTGCCTTATGAGAAATTATAAGCTCTGCCATAGCTGTTCTGTGCATGAAGCGCATTGCTGTTCTGTCTGTGCATTGTATACATTTATTGACAATAAACATCCATGCCATGATTAAGCGACTTGTAACAGCACTAATCAATACACAATCCAATCAACAAGTATCTGTCTGGGATTTTCCCTAATTTACTTCAAGATTACCATTAATTAATATAATAAATGCTGTTGCCAGTTGCATAAATAACCCGCCGAGCATGGCAATATCACAAACAGAAAACTGTTTACACACAAAGTAGTAAATTTGGTATGACATTTTCCAGTTTTCATTTAAAGGCTCATGATGAAATAACTTTACATATATACCGATTAAACAATTTGAGAACTTAAAAATCCATATACAGGTATCTAAAGAGCTTCAGAAATAATAAAAATGAAAAAAGAAAAATCAATATACGTGCTTATAACATATAAATGTTTTATAGCTTATTTTAGTAAAAGTCATAAATAGTTTGTATTTCTTATGTTTTTGTGCTTCATTGATATCAAAATAAATATATAGTTCGCAATCTTACATGTATACACGAAACGAATTTGAATTATATTGTTTAGCCATAACAAATCATTTTCCGACAAGTTATCTGATAATATATTCTTGTTGATAGGGATGATTAATATCATTCTCGGGGTTTGTTTTGCCGCTAATTTTATGTATATTATATCATTGTTGTTTTTGTAGTTATCGTCCTAGGATTTTGACTAGTCCGATGTGCATAATGGAAAAGTGTAAACTGATAATTGATTTAATTTTTTTAATAAATCTAATATTTTTTGACCTTGATGTTACCCATACATGAACTATTCAATAGTAAATTCTCTTAACAATAATACCAGGATTCTTTTTGTTTTTGTATCTTATGTCAATATATGTGTTGTGGAGAGTGTAATTTTTTTTATTTCTGTGATTTCTTTTGTTTTCTTTTTGAATAATGTAAATTTTAGTTTACTTTCTAATTGTTAGCGGATATGATCCATTAGTAAACACTAGATATATTAAAATTTTTGTAACCTTAGTTATTATCTTAGGTTTTTTTTTTAATATATCTTATCTTTTATAAATAACAGACTTTTGTCAGCTTTTTTCCACCAAAAAACATGTACAGTTTGAGATTGCCAAAGAAATTATCAGTGACATTTTCATATTACAAATATGTCAGACATTAACATAAGAGAGATTCAATGCTATCTCACTGGACTAATGGGTATAGATTCTTATATTTCTCATTAAAATTCAAAACTTTGTGTTAGAAGTTACTGCAGTAAATAAATGAAGACGCAACATGGTTATACAGTTTGAAATGGAAGTCTTCGATCGTAATAAAGAAAGCAAATATTAGTGTTAATTATTTAAATTTGTTCTAACTCCAGTAAGGGACGTATAAGGCTCCTTATTCAAGCTTAGTATTTACGCGTTAATGACTTTTCTTTTTATTTTAGCTGTTTTTTTTTTATTGTAGCTGTAGGTGTAAACGTAAGATGCGTCGACGGACTTTGTACCAAGACTCGGATTCTGTTAGACTAAGACACATTTGTTTCAATTTGCGCTGATAGATATTTATGATTTTGTCTTTGTATTTGCCGTTCAGCTAACAATAAACATATTAATAGTAATATAACACAACTTTGATTACTTGACAAATATCACACGTGACGTCATCAAGGAGGTAAGTTTTGTACGGTTTTGTAAGTATGAAAAGCATGTTATATATTGTTTGCGGGCATGCCACCATATAGATGGTCATTCGTTTGCATTGTTTTATTTGTTGTTGTCATCATTAACCGTACAGTAATTTAGTAACTGCATCTTGAGTAGGCATGATTTAATTTCATTAGTAATGTATTCTAATATTCGATGTTTCTTTTAAATTCAAATTAAATTATTGATTAATAATGTACTTTTATGTAGATAAATTGTGTGCTCTTAAGCGGTTAATTCTTTGTTAAAAAAATAGGCTACTTTGGCATAATTAAAAATACATTGACTATCAAAAATACGAAAAATCAAACATATTTCACGTTTCCTAAAGAGATCGTAATAACGCCGTGTCCTAAGGCCTATTACGCTCGGCCTCTCACATAATGATATGCACAAAGTTTTACAATATTATCAAATTCAAATACAAATGTATAAAATTGTGACAAACAATCCTACACTATTTAACACAAAGCTTTTTAATATTTGAGAAAAGAAGAAAAAATAATCCGAATTACCACATTAGCACAATTATGTAATTTACACATAGTTACACTTTATTTATGTAAAGAAATTTTTAATTTTAGCATTAACACTAGATTTACGGAGTCATTTTGACTAACCGACGTTCTATAAAAAATTTTTGTATTCTTGTTTTTTTTTACGTTCATGACAACATTGCTAATTTTTTTTTTTGTAAAAAAGATTTATGAGGATTTAATTACTACGCTCTCAATAAAGAAATCATGACAAATTGTCCTTAAACCTAGTGTTAAATTTGTAGTCTGTGGACACAATTAAGCATTGAATGTTGATCGCACAGTGATGCGGAGCGCGGGTATAGGAAAGCGCGGTGTCGAGGAAGGGGCGGCCTTGGCGCCTCGACCTCCCCCTCAACGCGTCGCCACCATCAGCAACGTTGCCAACTACCACGAGAAGACCACGTTGCTCAGTTCTGACGACGAGTTCCAATGAATGACGAATTTAAATCTTTAAAGAAATATCTTACGCATACCAAACAGAATTGAAAATTAATACCCGACAAACATTCATTATAGAATGTACTGCGGAAATTCTTCGTACGAACTGGTCAAATTTCTATTACAGTTGGTTTTAGTTTTAATGAAAATTCAAGTTATTAGAGGAAAATTCACCTGATATGCTGTGATTCTAATTACCAGGCCTTGTGAATACAGTACTTTTTCGTTGCAAAAGATTTATAGTCACGAGAGACGCTCTAAAGAATAGCAACCTTTTAGTACTTGAAGGAAATCAAGTTTTTGTTATGTCCTTAAAGGTTTGACATTACCATTATCTTATTACCAGTACCTGCGCCGACTATCGATTTTACTTGTGGCGTCGTGATCTATGTTCTGCATCTTTAACGCAAAATTTACTTTAAATCCTATTGCATGTTAATTTAAGATACGAACCCGCGGACTCTATTCTTGGTGAAACTGTAAAAAATTTTAACAATAATATCAAATGGAAATAGAATATGTCGTTTAAAAAGTAAATTTACTGCATAGTATTGAAATAACGATATCGAGTGGTCACTAAAAAAATGTCGCACAATGGTGCGACTGTAACATAAACGCGTATTGTAAAATAGATGAATATCGTGTTTGATGCAAACATGTTCACAGCGCCAAAACAAGCAACACACGGCATTTATTTACCAAGTTAAACGTACAGGCAAAATTGCTCTTAAGTGAATGCTTAGTCTCATTCTAGAAAAAATGAGTTTAAGCGTTAGATACCTACTTTCGTTTCATCATTGTGCTTAATGTATTGAATAAAGGAAAATATTAATTTATTACAACTAAACATAATTTTTTTTTGGAAAATAACTTCGAATTAGACCAGACTTTACGTATAAATATAAAAAATTATTTGTCTGTTAAATGAAAATACTATATCGTGAACTTTCTAATTTTAAAAATATACAACTATGAGCACTTCGTCAAAAATTGTCGTCAAAATAAATAACTATAAGCATGCTTTGCCTATGGAAACGACACGGCAATTTTTTGATTGATTTTCGTCTGTGTGAAAAAAAATTCAGCTGGTGTAAGTCATTATATATACATAGTTTTATTAGCTACAGAAATATAAAATTATTATTCGCTATTTAATTATATAAATAATAGTTATTTAAAAAATATTTTAGGTCATCTGATACTATAATAGATTTATGTAAATTGTGCAATAGACACCACAAAAAATAAATAGTAAAGTTAACAGTTGAAATAAAAAAAATACTATATTTTTGAATAAAATATTAATAACATTAATTAAATCTGAAATTACGGATATTTTCGTTTTTTAAGTAAACTACGCTAAAAAGTATACACTTGTGTTGTTGTAATAATTATTGTATCACATCTGGTCACTGCCTTAAAATATTAAAATTTATACTTATTAAATCAAACAATTTTTCACCACACTTGTCTCCGTTTATCGATACTACAATAATTATTTCACTTGTTATCACACTCGTAAATTTTTTGATGGACCACGTTAACGCTTCATAACTTTACGTAAGGTGTATAGGAAACGGTATATAAACATTAGGCTTTTTTAAGCTTCATTTAATAAAAAAAGAACGCACCGCTTCGCCGTCCAAATTAGTTCATCTTTACAAAAATATGAAAAAAAATTCCAGTTTTTAACTCCAGACCGCTTTTAACTGTTTTAGAATACTAAATAATAAAGTTCGTAGGAATAAATTTCATTGAACAGTGAAATGGAAATTAAAATTTTATTATGTATGTTAATATTTCATCGAACAAAATTTGTGCAACAAATTTGTATTATGTGGAAAGGAAAATTGTTGTTGTACATTATTACGTAAGATTTATTTTCATATTGAAGCAGTACCTATGCTGGATATGGCGTTCATGCGGTTGCTTTTCTGGATATTTTATTTAATATTTCTAAGTATTTCTTAGTATTTATGAATTTATTGTTTCAACGTTCTTTTTTAAAAAAAAAACCAATCACGGTTGTTTTAACATTTTTTTTTATAATTTAGATCAAAGTATCGTTACCAAACGTAAGTAAATATATCGATTAAATCAAATAGGAGGTTACTTGAAAGTGGTGATAGATAAAAATTAGTTAATAAGTAGTACCTTAAAATAAAAAATAATTTTTGAAAATTGTCTATACGTAAAATAAATGCATCTATTATAAATCAGAAAACTATTTGTGCAAATTGGTCTTCATTGTGTTAGTAAACTATAATATTGTCGTAAACATGTTTATAATAAGGCAGACGTTGTAAATAGACCGGGTTTAATTTTGTTAATGTTTCTTGACAAATTACGTCGTTTTTTAGTTAGTTTTAATGACGTAATAAAAATTTGTTATGTAAAATGTTATCTTAGCGTTGTCTAACTGGATCGACAATTAAGACAAAGTTACAGCCTATGGCTATTGATACATTTAAAACAGTAAAGTTGCGTTTAATATTTTTTATACGCCAAAATAATGAAATAGACATAAGAATTCATTTCTTCATTTTCGACTATAAATGAATTTATTTTTGTAACAGACAGTGAGAAGTCATAATAGCTTTGGTCATAACTATTGTTGAAAGTATAACAAACATTTATGTTAGAAATATATATACATATATATAAATTGAATGTTTTAGCTCCCAAGTTTTTAAGAATATAAATACATATGGTATTGTCATTTCGCCTATTATTTAGAACCTTAGAAATCTGTTTCAACAGGAAATAAGTCAAATACATTCCCATAAATTTAATTAGTATAATTAGATATTCGTTTCTTTTTAGAGAAATATTAAAGATTTTGTAGTATCCATGTACTTATCCAATATTTTTAATTAAAAACAGTTGACATTTAAATTAATTGCATGTAAGAAAGTTAACAAAGGCTTAGAAACGATATTTTGGGTACATAGATGAATAAGACACATTTATTAATATTTTTTTATTAAAAATATATACAGTTTTCAATCCACAACTATATTAAACATTTTCAATGTGCTTTTATAATTCATTGCTTCCGTTATGACTGTGTTTTAATTTCGACTACAGTAATAAATTAATATAAATCGTGAATAATTTACATGCTTTTTTTCTACCGTGCTATTTTAAAACGATAATAATTTATTGTTTCAAATATCTAACAAGTTTCATACAATATACTTATGATCTGTAAACAAAAATCATTTCATAAATACACAAAAATATTTCATTCAAAATTTTCATAAAATATTGTCACCCTTGATATAAGTACTTCCATTGAAACCAATTCATATTTCATGTTCAAATGTAGGATAGTTTTTTCTTCAGTAGAGAAAAACAAAATAGTTTACTTTCACTTTCGTCGACATATTAAAAAAATAATATCAGAGTTTATATATCGAATTGATTTTAAATATATGAAGAATAAATAAATTTAGATACAAGAACAGAAAATATTTACAGCAGTAAAAATTAATGCTTACAATGACTCGTTTATTAAAGATTTTAAAAGTCTACAATCACCATCATTCTAAAGATACAAATTGCGGCAATGTTCTAGCAAAATTTATTAAATGTTTTGTAAAACGAATTTTATGTAAAAAGCATACTATTGCCTAGATGACTATCTAAAGGATGAACACGTTCGGAAATCAATTACCCTTTTAAATGGTACTCTGTATTTTTTAATTTTGTAAGTACGATCACAAAGAAAAGATAATCTACCCCAAGATTCTTGTCAGTTTTCAGAGGAGAGCGGGTTGCGAACTGATAGTAATGAATCGATTAATTATTAAAAATCATTGTACAGATTCTATTAATTAAAGAAATTTTGAGTTTGAGTTAAAACTAATCTCATATACAGTAGAGATGAAGAGAAATAAAAAATCAAATAATCCACCGTGTAAAGTTAGTACCGCTCACTGAATTACTTTAGGGTTTTTTTATGGCGGTGTTACGGCTCCTATTTATCTGTAAAACGTTTTTACTATTTTGAAATTAATCTTTATTTTTATGAGTTAATAAATTTTGTAACGAATTCAAGGGGGTACTTATCAAAATCCTAAAGAATTGTATAGATAGTACTTAGAGTTTACTTAGGTATTACATACCCCAATAAACAGTGCTATGCAATTTTTGTTTTAATTTATAGTGAGTGTTTATGTAATTCCTATATTTGTACTCTACCTAATTTCTTTGATTTGAAATTCTTCGTCAAGAACATCAAAAGGTTCTACTTTAGTCCTTAATATTGTATACTAAGGGAATCTTGAAATTTTTTTTTCGTTGGAATACGCATAGCTGCATGCACCAATGAACACAAAATTGTAACTCTACCGTATAATTAAAATTTTTTCAGGTCTATATCGCGTAAATATTCACAAGGTACAATACGGAATATTTCTCGACGTTTCGGCGCGAGTTGCATCGGTCGTGGTCGCAAAGCAGACCTACTGCCTCGCGACCACGTACTATTTACGTGTATAGACTCGAAAAAGTATAAATATAATGTATAAAGATCGTGGAAGTTTAAAATCTTAACTCTACAATTGCATTTCTACAATTTCGTAGATGTGCAAAAATGAACGGAACAGGTTTTAAGTTTGAGCAAAAGTTACTAACATACTACATTATTTACAAGTTAAAAGATAAGATAATAGAAAGAGATCAAAGTGAGTAAAAAATAAAACAATAATATTTGACACAAATTAAAAATAAAACTGAATTTTTATAATTGATAAAGTTATATATAAATTTGATCACACAAGAATTTCATATAAAACATTGTATTATCAACATTGTACTGGTTTTTCTTATAAATTTGGTCTTCTATATTTTATTGGTAAAATATTAACTATTAAATGGAAAGTAGAAATCTTATAGTTATTGAAAAAGCAGTGCATTTATTTTTGAAGCGTAAGATTTTATAAAGTAATCTAGCAGCAATTACTTTTAGTTAATTAAAATTGTTTAATAAATATTTTATATTTATAGGAAAAGAGTTTTCTTACGTAAGGAGTTGTGTTCATAATATTTCATGTTAGGTTTTAAACATATCTTAAACCCTCGTATCTTTCAGGTACCAGTACTTTCATAGCCCCAGCACGTGTTATCTTTTAGATTCACTTATTAACTTATTATTATATTAATAGAAGAATGATTTTAACTAGCTTATTTGATGATCAGATTTTCATAGACGAGGCAGAGAATAAAATACTACAAGTAAACACTTTCGATCCATAGACACAACCAGTTTCAGTGAATGATGACTGAAAGTCATAAATAGACGATTTTCATATATAAACAAAATCTTTATAAAATATGCTTTCCATTTTCGTCAAAACTTTACAGAACTATTTTATTTTGTGCAGTCTTAACAAATTTTCAAATTTTTTTTTTAATCAATTAATGATGGCGAAGTTTTATTATTTAATTATAGACGTGCAAGGCTCATTACCGTATAAGAAATAGATACATTATTTTGTCAATGTCTTATATGCACATCATTAGAATTCATTTTATTTGAAAAGTCGTTATCATTTTTGCATTTTGCTTTAAGTGGACATAGCATATAATAATTATTACGTAAATAGCAGCTGATGCTGTGACTGCTTTGAGCAAGTGCATTTTTAATTAAAAAAAGGTGTTGTTTCTCGGACTAATTATATCAAATACTGCCTTAGTTGTGCGAATTGTACTGGGCGGATGTAGAACGATCATAAATTGTCTGCTACGTACACCGTTGCGTGGCTCGAGACCTGTAAAGATAATTTTATTTCTTACTTCATATCACAATAACTTACATATACCTTTCAATATAATTATAATAGATAAATGCAGAAGTTAATTCAGAATGTAATTCTTTTAAACTACCTCTACGTTATCAAATAGAGTAAAAAACAATATCGTAGTATTGTAACTATTATAAAAAAATTATACAGTTACAAGACAGAACAGTTCTTGCATGGGATTCTTTAATTATTTTTATATTACTCACGTATCTAAGGAGTTCCGCTTTCATAAATTAAGCTAGTGCAACCTTTTCTTAGTTTATCTTGAGATATGCTGTAATATTACGTAGTAAATGCCGTAAATTGTTTTAAAAAATTTGTATTTCTACAAATTTATTTTAAATATTTTTACTTGGTGTTTTAGGTAACAATTGGGAGACACGTAGATTAATAACTTTTCTCTTTTTTTTCACACCAATCAGCTTGAATTGCACACGAAGTCTGTGTCTGTACCAACAAAGGGAGTAAAATTTATTTTTTTTTATATTGTGTTTTGTTTTTAATCGTGTATCGAACACATGGAGCGTTTGTGTAGATAAAATTTGCGACTTTTAAAATATTAAATAAAAAAAATGGCATTGTTACTTAACTATTTTACATTTCGAAAACCTAAAGCGTAATTGTTTTCGTGAACAATTCATTTGTTATCCGCAGATATTCACAGTTCGTTTGCTGAATAGTTGATCTGAGATATCGCAAACAATGAACTTTTCTCTGATCTCTCAGAACAAAGCGAACTTTAATTTAGACAATGTTTTTTTTTTAAACGCGGCGTTTAAGCCTGAAATGCTATGCGGCGTTTATAACGTAGTATGTTAGTGTAAATTAAGAGTAGTATGTATATTTATATCAAAGAGCTATATAACGTGTAGTCCACCTTGTATCTAAATCTACTCCCGCGAAACAACCAAGTATTATTAACGATATCGTACGAGTACATCAAGAAATTATTTTCTACACACATATTATTGAAAAAAAAAACCGAAGCAATATGAGCTAATGATGTTGACGGTGGATGATAATTCTGGTTAATATTAAAGATACTTTTTCTAGTAAAATCTTTTATTCTTTCTGATCATTAGGTATAATTTTTTGTAGTCTTTTTATTCAGTCGACTCTATGCTCGGGCTTCGACTAATATTAGATGATATCATCTACAAAACTTAATTAATCTAATTATAAAAAGTTTAAAAAAAAAGTCAAAGTTTTGACTGATTCACTCACTGATTGACCTATACCAACGCACAGCCCAAACCGCTGGTCTTAAAGACAAGAAATTTAGAATGTCTGTTCTTTGTGATGTATAGGTCTACTACGAGTATTTATTTTAAAACCCATTCCTAAGGGGCGGAGACGGGTCTAGGAACAAATTTTAATAAAATTTATCCTCTGTCGATGGACTCGAAATTTAAGGGACTAGAGGAGAAATAATCTTAATATTAAATAAAAAATACTACACCCAGTAAAAAAGAACGAATCACGTTTAGTTTTTAATAAAACTGACTGGCTTGGTAACGCAATGGTTTACGCGCCTGCGTTGTAACGCTAAGGTTCGATTTCCGGGTCATAGGAGTAGTGGAGTTTAAGATGGTGTTACGGTTTTTTGAGCTCTCTTGGTTACAACTACACCCTTAAACTCAATCTGTCGTTATAAAAGCATTGCTGTGCTCCGGCAATCATACATCATATGAGAGCGAGAACTATTCTTGACAATCACTCTTCACAATCTACGGGCATATTGTCGGTTAACATCATGTGAAATCGAGGACAAGTGTTAGATCATGACCGAGACAAAAAATAAAACATAACAAATATTTACCAATAGTTATTTGAGTGCAATTGTAATGTTGTGCGCTAAAGCAGCAAAATGGGACATCCTCAAGTGTACTGTGAACACAGTGTACAATTGAAGATGTTCGGTTTCGCTGCTCATGCGTCGTCGTCGTCCCACTTCACTGACGGTATCATCCACGCGCACGCTCTTCTAGCAAATGATTCAAGCGCGAAATTAAATACACGTAACATCATGCATTGAATCGAAATGAACTATTAGTAAATTCATGAGCACTTATAGCATAGAGGTTAAATGGTTTTTTAGTCTATGGGTGTGCATCAAATAGGTTTTTAAGTTTGAACTGTAATGTCTGGCAATCGTTTAAATGAATAATCAATATTATAATATATGGACAAACATCACAGAGTTTTCTGGGAAGTTATCAAATGACATATCGTAGAATGAGATAAATTTGTATTTTGTATTAAAAAAATATATTAAAATAATGTGTTATTCTGCTTATCAATATAATGTGTTTTCTACAAAATGGGTAGCAAAAGAATATTGAAGTAAATGGAAAAAAACTTAGAAGCGTATTAAAACGTTGAATGAAACTAACCTATGGGGCGCTCTATGCGGGGAACCGGGCGGCGAGGTGGCGGGGGAGTGGGCAGGTGTGGCGGGGGCGGAGGCAGCCCGCCGCCGCGAGTACTCCGTGCCGCCCACCGCTACCGCCGTGCCGCCGCTGACCGGGTCTGTCACGCGTGTCATACTCAGCCCGGACGTCGAACGGGTGGGTCTGGACGTAGCTGTTTGTGCACAAGACTTACTATGTAATTATCCCTACTGGTAAATTAGCCCATTGCAGCACTATTTAACGCATCTATACTCAACCTTCGGCTATCTCGGAGTAATCCAATAGGCCCACCAAAAAAAAAACTACGGTAGCGAAACATCTGCACTTACACACCATGGCCTATTTATAGTTGCAGAACGATTATATAGGTATTGCATAATACATACATAATCTTTCTGTAACCATATATTTTATATCCTACATTTTAGCGTTTAATTTCTTTATGAGATTTTATAGTTATATATTTTAATTATATTCCTTTTAGCATTTCGATAGCATTTCAATTACTATGATTAAAATTCGAACGTACGTTGAATTGAAGCAAACTGCGCGGATTTAAATTAAAGGATTAAAGCTCTGACAGGTAATCTGGTGATTGAGTGCAAATTAGAGGTTTGTCGTTTGAAACGTTTATGGCTTCCATTATATTACTAAAGTTATTAGTCAATAACAAAATAGTATCATTTTCGTCACTTCTATAAAAACAAAGTAATTGATACATTATTATTATAAGCTTTTATAACTCGTATATGTAAGCAAATATTATTTTTTGTATTAATTCACGTACTTTTTTAATTTACAAAGTGTGGTCATGTAATAATATAGAATTGAATGTCATTTCCAATTCTCATTATTAAAGTATTATCCAAGAGAAAATATGTTTTTAGAATACAATATATATTAGAAATTTATTTTGTTATGTATAAACATGCCCAATTAAAATAGCTCAAGACGTATGTATTAAACAAAAACAAGTATATAAAAACTAAATGATCACATTGACCTTGGACTAAAAATAAATTTATTATTATTATTTTTCGTGTAATGTCAAATTATAATTTACATATTATATATGTATAAGAAGGATTTAATGCCAGATGGCATTCTCTGCCAGTCTACCTTATGGTTGAGCAAAGATGAATATAAGAATAAAGTGCGTAAAAAGAATAGTAGAGAATAAAAAGATAAAATAATAATAATCTAAATAAAGATAGAGAGAGGAGGAGATATATATATATATATAATTCACATATAAATGAGACGACAATTTTTAAATACACACGCATATTAATATTTGCATAAAAAATAATAATAGTGTGCATGAAGAAAAAATACAAAAATTAAAAGAAAGGAAGGGAAAAAGGATGATAATGAAAAGGTAGGTTATTTAATTAAGAAAAGGTCCCAAAGCATACGTTTAAAAGATGACTTAGTCACAACTTCCCGTATCTTTGCCGGTAGTTCGTTCCATAGCCTAACAGAAGATGAAAAGGAATTGTAGAGGAAGTAAGTTTTACAGAAAGGTATATGAAGATTGTACGTAACAGAAGATCGAAGGACACGCTCATGAGAGTTTCCCTGGTATTGAAATTTGCAATTCAAGTACTCGAAAACAATGTACAGTGTTCTGTAAGATCTGCGGTTACTGAAAGTGAAAGTGAAATGACTATGAATTATAAATTGTAAAGAATAAAAGTTGTAAATGATAAATTGTATTGTTGAATTAACAATATGTTCGTGGGAAAATTATGAGTGCTTTATAAAGGTGTTTTCGAGACAATCTTCTTGGACCCGAAAGAAAACTGTGGGTGCTTAAAGTATAAACCGTTGCGGAGATAAAAGATTATACGATATCACTTACAGCCTGTATAACTGTATAGACCGGCGGGCGAAGATCGCGGTCTGTAGCCTGAAGCGGTGGACGTAGTTGACAACGTGGAGGGTGAGCGCTTTAGCCCCGCCGTGCCGGCTTCTGTTGGCGCGGCGCCCGACGGCCTCCGCGCTCGCGGCTGCCGCTTCGAACCGGTCCTGCATACACCTGACACCATTGTAACGTTTACTCTAAAGCAGACTTATATCGCACTAAACGAATACATTACTTTGCCCGTGTATATTTCTCTCTATATATCTGAAAATGTGTAGAGAGCTTATTTTTCGGCAGATGATAAAGTCAAAGCAAAATTTAACTCATTTATTAAAATTATGCTACAACGTAGCACATTTTGAGATCAAATAGTTTAATATATAGACAGTAGCCCAATTCGTCACCCTCACCGCTTCCGATGTGCTCTAGCTGGAGAGAAGAAATGGTGCAACAACCTCCTAATAGTAGAAAATAATGCTGCAACATATTTGTTCGCAATATTTGGCAAATATTTAAATATTTCGATTAAATAATTACGAAAATTAGCATGCTCGAATAATTTTTCTCGTTCATTATTTTGTAGAATATATTTCAATTTGTCCTTTAGGAAAATGTATATTAACACCCTTTTACACAAAATTTGCGTCATAGCCTTTAAGCCATGGTACTACATTTTATCTTGTTGTGTTCGAAAATGCGTAAACAATAATATTTTTTACGCATGTGTTGTTGTTTAGCTGGAAACGAGGCAGTATTCTAAAAAAGTATATTTATTTTATTTCTTTATCAGGAATCGGTTACTTAATAGAAATATTAATAGACATATGGAAAATTATGTTGAATGAACCACAGAGTTCTAAGACCAGCGTTCGTATCATTATAATCGTACTACTGAAATTAAATGTAAAAATAATCTTGTAATAAACTAAACATTTTTTGAAGTGGGGTTTAAGAACGAGATAGAAAGAAGTAAAAAGCGATGTTACCGGTGGGACACTGCCGGCCCATGGCGCACTTTCCCTCACAAATGGTCTTCTGTCTGAGCATGAGCTGGTACGAGTCCAGCATCACGCGGCACTCCGCCAGGTCACTGTCTGCCAATGCCAGCGACGGGTACCTTTCCTTAAGACGCCTTCTCTCCTAGAAGGGAACGTGATCTTTAAACATTTCAATATTTCCCAGGATAGGATATTCCCGTTGCAAGGTGAAACGACTTTCTGGATGACGTCGGTGGATTTAATCGTAGCAGCGGTTAGACGATGATTTCGCAAGAGGATTTGTAATTTTTTCTTTCACACTGTAGAGCAAAGCTTTCACAAAGTCAAGAAAAAATATTTTAAATATTAGACAGCAATCCATATTTTTAATTATCATTGCTAAACGCTAGATATTATAAAAATATATGGTTTTTAAACGTGAACAATTCAATTAGCAAAAGTCTACTTATGAATTTATAATCATTTTATGAAAATTTTGACAAAAAAAAATTTAACTCTGAAAGACATTATGTACTCTGATTAACTTATATCTTGATTAAACAGCGTATAAAAACTTAGAAAATCATGAGATATAAATGTAATAATTTTCATAACGCAATTATCATTTTAAAAAGTCCAAAATCCTATATTTTTATATTTATTTGTAGTCTATGCTACTTTCTATATTACTTTTAATTTCAAACATAAAATGAAATAAGTTTTAATCTTTTGACATTAGAGGCGACAAATTAACGTGTCATCAATCAAATTAAAGCCGAAAATAATAGAAACATCAAAACATTGTAATAACACTATCAACGTAAAATGTTTTTAATTTAAACGTGTTATTTTAATACAAAGAAGGCGGATGCAAGAAATGCTCCTTTGTTTCTTGAAAAAAAAAAACTAAAGACAGTGTAATTAAAAACACTAAAAATGACTTTTATTTTCTTCCAACTCAAATGTAAACTTAGTGATTTATTTCGTAGAAAAGAGACAAACAGAGTAGACCAAATAGAGAGACCTTTAGGCTACAGTACCAAAAAGTTCCAAAAATTAAAAACTGAATTAATAAATCGGTCAGTATGGTGTTAGGTTTTTCTGGATTACCTGGTCGGTTCCTTTTAAAATCAAACATTTATTAGGAAAAAAAACTAGACTTCGAATCGTACAATAAACAAAAACAATATTTACCTCAACTAATTTGTATGTCTCAAAGTCTTGCAGTTGACGTTGAAAACCAAGATTAGGGTTGGCAACGGCTCGACCCGCTCGCACTACCTTTAAAGCCTCTCGCCAAGTGAGGGGTGTCACCGACATTATGTAGGCGACTGCAACGGTGACACTTCGTGACATACCCGCTAAGCTGAGGGCAGAAACGAATACATGATAATAGCTTATGATTAATATCTTCTCAATAATATTTAAATATATAATTAATCAAAGTAAATGATGTTAATTATTACAAAGATTTTTTTGAAAAAAATTTAAAATCAAAAAGCTTCTCAAGTTACTGGGATAGTATTAGAATATATATTAACCACATACATTGAAAACATATCATAACCTGTACGTGTCAGAATTTTTTATCGTACTCAATACCACTGATGAAATTATTACCATATTTCAATTTAATGTTGTCTTTAAACTTAAACATTCTTATGTAAAAATTAGCTCTCATTTGTGCACAAGATGTTTTCCAAAACAAAGGTCAGACCGTTCTTATCGAAATTCAGACCTAATATTACCATGAGAGTCATATTGGGATCTAGCAATTTGCAAGCTTGTCTCTACTAACAAAAAAAGATTCGTAAGAATTTTATTGGCAACGTAACTTTAGCCCTTCCAGAAAACACAATTCATGTTTTATTTCATTTCAATAATTTTATTTTGTTTAAAACTAAACGTTCTGTTATATTTTTTATGAAGAATTTAAAAATCACAAATTATTAATAAATATTTTATAAACAATATAAAATTTTATTTGTTATTATTTACAGTAGTTAGCTAAGATCTAAACTCCGCTTTGAACCCATTGTACGTAAGTAAAGTTGAATATTTATTCTTATGTTTCCAAATAATCTATTAATAACTAGTATTTCTTCCTATTTACTTGGTAGACGATGTAGAAAAGTTAACTTAGTTTAAGAAAATGTTATTGCAATTATTGTCAATTATATTTTTTATAACAAATTGAATTTGTAATCATCTTTAAATTTAAACGTAATAAATTGTTTAATGTTAACTATTATATTGTAACACAATGTTGATCAATATTTGACACCTCTGCCTTTTGTCGGACTGTCTAAATATGCGCGGGGTCTATTGTTGTGACGCTAGGGGAATTATGTTCAAGCGTTAATTATAAATCGTGAACGTTCATTAAATTTATTAACAACTCTAATAGTTTCATTTACTGAGTTTCAAAGTATGTGGTGCAAATAAATGATTACATAGCCGGAAATAATAATCATCCTTATAATATTAATAGGAAAACGACGATAAATTTAAGCAAAGTTACTTAAAATTATTGCTTTCTTATAAGGGCCATTATTATTTGATGAGTAAATGAACCCGTATATTTCTTTTCAGAAAAAAAATATATTTTACCGTAAATGTAAAAAAAAAAATTCGGGCACTAATAACTATGAAGAACTTTTTAAACGGTTGTTCCATCAAACTTACAGGTCCCGTAAACTCAATGTTGATATAATAGTAAATCTAAAACTTATAAAACCTACATTTCGAGATGCTAATTGAATTAATTGCAACCGTTGCTTAATACACTGATTATTTTCAGATTTTATGAGGATCTTTTAAAGAAACAAATTTTGAATACTCACCAATGTATAAGTACATTCCCATCGCGAAGCCGTGCGGCATGTATGAAGTCATTACACAAACTGAAGTATTGAGTGAGATTCTGATCGGGCGAATCTGATGCCATTATACAAAGGTAATGTTTGTCCTGCGAACAAATAGGCAGCGATAACTAATTACTTTTAAAAATATTTATAATAAAAAGAATTTTATCTTCAGCTTCATCACACCATTTTATTGAATTTAGTTAAATAGATTAGGGAAAAATCAAATGACAATTGTTCCTAAGTGGTACTAGATCAATGTTTCTCAACCTATTTGGTCCCATGTCCCACTTTGTCCCCTCGACCCTAGCAATTTTATCCAATGCCTCTAAAAACAAAAAAAAATTAAATATATTAGCATTTTTTTAAATATGTAATTCCCCCCCTAAATGACAGAATTGCCCCCTTGTGGGACCCACGCCTCACCTGGGGAAACACTGCACTAGATGATTTGTAGATGACGACATTTCTTCCAATACTTTATCAAGCACTGCTTTGTGACTAGTGAAAGTTCCTATTGAGGAGTGTTGTCAACCTATATATCAATTAAAAGACGAATAATTTTTCAAAATGTAAACAGAATATAGAAGACTATAACATCACTATGTCCCTATATCATAAGAACAGGGGGATCGGATACAGAGAAAAAAATGATATAACTGGCGTGGACGATCCCTTGGCTTACTATCGACTGTAATAACCGAAATAATAGATATCACTTTTCACTAAAATCTATTTTAATGTTGGAAGAGGAAGGGAACTGAGCGAACAGTTTGATGGTACTTCTTACCTATGGCATACAATTATTTAAAAAGTTGGTATATAAACGTGAAAAATCCTAGGCAATATTTAGTTCCTGCGGCTTTTGACTTGTTGAGTAAATGGTTGATTTGTAATAATTTTTTAAAACTAAAAAATGTTGGCTTAAATGAAACTCATCTGAATAATTCAAAGTGCCTCACTTATAGTTGCAAAAGTTATGAAAAAGCCTTTTAACTGAGCAACATTTGCTGTTTTTAAGTTCAGGTTTTCTATTTAATTAATCCATTTAATGTTTTTAAAAATACTTTTAATTTTTTAAATACGTTACACAAACTATAGCCGGTGTAGGAATTGACGAGGCAATTTAGTTAAAAATTGAGCCAAAAAGCTTGCGCTAAACTACGTAAACATTTAAGGGCCGTTTAATAATTGTTGAAATGGAGGTCCGGGGTTCGATTCCGGAGCCACTCGTGTAATAGTGATAGAATTTATTCAAACCTTCCTGAGTAGCTACGACCCTCAATGTCAATGTGTAGCCATTACAACTGTTCAGCCAATTCCGATAGTCATACACTTGAGAGCCACAGTATTTTATAACTTAGGCCAAGTATTAACCCGTTGCAGACAAAAAAAAAGTTAAATTTCCTTTAACCAGGAACAAAATTAAATTACAAATACTATGACTACCACAACAAACCGTTATGACAATGGCATATGTAAAAAGACTGAGTACTAACACAACCTCGCCAGGACCGACAGGTGCAAAGCAATTGCTCCGACTCCGTAAACAAACAAATCTTATTGAAAATGCTAACCGAATAAAAAAACCCACATCTCGCCGTATATCATGAACATGTTTTATTGTTAAAAAAGAAATCAGAAAATATGTTCGGTTTATAAGTTTTATTATTAATAACTCTAGTTTATAAGTAAATAAATATATGGATGAAACGTATTTTGTAACAAAACAGATCACACAAGCATAAAAATGTTAAGAAAACATTTCAATTATTGCATTAAATGCTAAATTCATTTCACATTATGGGCATGCGTATGGGTATGCGGTGGGTATGTGGGTTTGTACGTGTGTGCGTGCTAGCGAGTGTGCGAGCTTGCGTGGGTGCGTGCGTATGGATGTGTGCGTGCCACTGCAATGGAATGGTCGTAATTCAATGCCTTTTTCATCTATTGAAAGTGAAGCATTACTGTTTGGCCATCAACACTTCTTTAAAATGATACATGATTTTTGAAATAAAAATTGCTTAAAATGTTTCATAACCTTTTGCACTCCACACAAAATTTCATATCACCCACCAGTAACTCCGTGGCATTTTTTATAAACAGTAAAAATTAAAAGAATTATTTTATTAAAAAAATATAAATGCCGTGAACATACATTAGATTATTTTTATATATTTTATTAGATACATATTTATATTTCTGTTGTTACAGTAAAAAAAAGTTTAATTTTTGCGCTTAAATTCTTTCAATTCATTTTTCAAATTTTTCAATTTCAATTCTTTCATAATATGGTATCTATAAAAACAATCTCCCACATGCATCCTTGGTTTATTTGTACAGGTATCGCAATAATAAGGAGTAACGTCTTTCACCTTCAAATCAACAAAATTGTCCCTAACAAGTTCAAAATCTAATTTACTCTATTTTCAAAATCCTCAAAATTAATTTTTATTATTTATGGAAAACCAATATTCTTAATAATAGTTTTATACACAAAGTAAAGAAAACTGCGTCACTTATTGCAGAAAAATATTTAAAAAGAATGTGTTAATTTGTATAATTTGCCCATGATCGAATAATATGGAGTGAATCCACAAAAAATGTTTATTTGTTATTCATGTCCCCGTATACCTGTCAGTAGAGTGCAAAATTAAATATGGTATATCAATTTTTTAAATTAAAAACTCATTTCTTTTGTATAAGAACATATATTTATAAATTTTACCATAAAAAGGCTCTCCCTTTCTTATCTATAAAAACTATACAAATCTCATAAAAGTACTATTTTACAAGTCCCGGGTACAATTCCCGAGCCACAAAAGTAGTGAAGTGTGTATGGTTTTTCAAACCTGCCTTGCTAGCTTAATAGCTCGTATAATAGTGATAGAATTTATTCAAACCCTCCTGAGTAGCTACCACCCTTAATGTCAATCTGCCGCCATAACAGCCTTAGTGTTCCGGCAGACGTATGTACGTCTGAGACCCAGATGTATTTTGGGCGAACTCGCTTCTTTATCTACAGCTTATTGTCACATAACATCAGGAGAAGTCGAGCCCAAAACCGAAATAAAATTAGAAGAGAGACGACAAAATAGTAATAAGTACCCACTATACAAATATATATCCGATGTATAAGTAACTTGAGTCTTCGTATTATTTTAACATTACTTGTTAATCAAATAATTATAAATAAAAAAAATATTTTTTATTTATTAGAAATTACTTGTTATACAATTTGTTGTCTTGTGTATATTAACACGACAATGGCATTTAGATAAATAATTGCAAAATAATCAACGCGATGTAAATTTATTGCCTGGCAATGCGAGATTTACAAAAAGTTCTATTTCTTAAATAAGATAATACACACTATGAAGTACATCTGAAACGGGAAATAAGTTTCGAACGCAAGAAATTCGCAGCAACATTTTATGTATAAATAGTACGGCCTAGTCTTATTTGGTTTAAATTGGTTTTCCCTCGTACGGAAATTAGGAGACAGGTAATAGACACAACTGCGCGAAAGGCTTCTTTACTGACTGAACTTATAAGTATTTTGCAATATCCTGTTATTTTTCATCTATATACTTTTATATTTTTTTTACTCACAAACATCAAAAAAACCTAAAAATAAGTTGGATTAGAAGAATAAAGGATCAAAATGATCCGACTATTATTGACAGTTGTTTTTGAACATTGAAGTGAATAAATTTATATTCATTCGAATACGAATGCGGCTTAATATACAAAACATATATTATGATAGTTTCACTATGTACTAAACCAGAGAAACCGAAGACGTCGATGACGCAAAGCAGATCTTTTAAATTTCCTAGTTAATAGTATAAGCAGTCGCTGTAAGGAGAAAAATGAAATGCGTTCTTCAAAAACTTGATCTTTTGTTAAATTTTGCAATCAGTACCAAGCTTTAGATAATAATTGCTATGTGATTCGCAAATTAATGTATATGTAAATGACTTGGGACATTTGTAAAGCATATGATTAATGTTAGCGCATTATCTGAAACGAATGACAGCAAAACTCCATTAGCATAATGAACGGATGGAACGTACCGCCACATTTAAACGCAGTTTCAGTAGAAAAGTTATAGTTTAGATTTAGCTTGCGGAAATAAGTATTAGAGGTTAAGTTCCATCTACGAATTGATGTTATAATAATCAATACCACCTAGTCTACTAGTACGATCATATTAGATGTGCTTACATGAAATTTATTTTGCGGACTATACCAAAATTATTACGTTTGAAGCACTTTCATCGTTAATCAAGATATGCATATTTGAACACGTAATTTAAACAATAGAAACAGCGTCACAATTTCAAAGTTTGTACATTATTAGTCCATTGTTACCCGTAGTACGCTTAGTAAGCTTGATCAAAGTTAGAAAATTCTTGTTGCGCCAAGGGAGCTCTTTGTTCAAGTTGCGTCATTTTGTCTAGTTAATACCTTTTCCTAATGGCACCTAAAATTTATAATACACAAATTATGATTTTGTTAGCAATATCTCTTTTAAGGGCAACAATTTGTTAATTTAGCATTTTATAGATATATCAAACGGTTATGCAAGGTCGTTGAACCATTTGTCATCGTTCGTATGATACATTAAAACAAACAATTCGAGGAAGTATGTTTAAGTATATGAAGTTGCCGAAAAATTTATGTAAGGAAAAAATTCAATATTCCTAATATATTGTAAAATGCAAGACGCAAACTAAATTGTAGTGAAGATTGAGATCTCAATCCAGAAGTCTTAAAGACATGTACTCGTAATAAATATGATGTAAGTTTACGTTCCCTGCGGGAAAGTGATGCGTAATGATATTATTAAGTATGTTCTACACATACAAGAGGATTTAGATTTAGTTCTGGTAAAAAATCAAATAACTTAAGTAAATAATTTGTTTTACTTATTAAAATAAATATGGTAGTTATGCAATCATAAATTCAACGTCTGAAGGATAACCGTACTTATATAAGATATATATCTTAAGGAAAGGCATTGATGAAGATAAGATTAATGTAACTTAATTTATTTATTTTAAATGTTATTTAACGAATTAAAATATATTTATAATGAGGGCACATGTTATGTTCAGATAGAAATTGACGGTTGTTGTCCTGACAGTATATTAAAACATTTAAATTATATTTATGAAACGTTGATTAAACTTTTTAAATAATCTATTTAAATTATTTTTATTAGGCGAGAACGGTTAATGGGATGCGGAAGTAGACGAAGTGAACGACGATTCGAAAGAGGACGGAAATTAACAGGATATTACGAGTTTTTAAAATATTTATTATTCATTTTTAACTACATTTACAATTTTGTAAAATTATAAATTTACTTTAACTCCACATACCAATGTAAATATGATTTTATTAGGTAATGTAAGCATTACGTAGGAAGATATAGATTATCTCTAAAAGAGAGTTAAAAAAAGCTGGTAAATAAAATAAAGAAATATCAACGTTTATTTGATTACATTGCGTAACTAGATTAACGTTCACATATTCATTAAACATTTAATTTACCGTTAAACATGTGTAATCAAAAAATGGCACAGAATTCATTTTAGGTGGTAGAAGCCTGCCAAGGCCGAGACCCGAGAGGATGCGGCTGGCGATAGAGTTGTATCGATTGAATGCAATGCACAAGTTAAAACGGATAGATAGATAAGGTCAACGCTTTCCGATATACCTCGTGCAATCAGAATTAATTATTAAATATTTAATTATGACCATTACAATGTAGAAAATCCACTTCGATAAATATATTTTTATGGCACCTTTTTATATATAATCTCGCGTAATTATTTCGATTTTGTTTTAGGGAAAATAGTGTTAACAACACTACAAGATGACTCAAAAGAAAGTCCACATTTAAAAAAACAATAAAAAATGAAAAAAGGTGTTTATTAAAAAAATGTTTATTACGTATTAAAATACTTTTCGAAAATTTATTTCTTGAAAATGATATCGTCAAAGTGTAAACCGTTGTATCAACGGAATTCATTTAATCGAGCTCTAAAATTTTCTATGACAGCTCGGCATGTATTATCCGTGATGGCTGCCATTTCGTAATCGTGCTAAGGAAGTCGGTTCGTTGGCATAAACTTTAGATTGGACGTAACCCCACAGGAAAAAGTCTATAGGGGTTAAATAGGGACTTCGTGGAGGCCAATTTATGTCACCTCTCTTGAATATCTATTTGCCAGGGAAAATTTCACGAACTCGTGGTAAAGATCTGTTGGACGTGTGTAAATTGCTCCATCCTGCTGGAACGATGTTCTTTGGTTATAACCAGGAAAGATTTGCAGTTCAGTAAGAAGTTGTCTAACATCTCCACATAACGGTCTGAGTTCACTATAACTGTGCGTCCCCCGCCTTTCATCTTCAAAAAAATAAAGGTCGATAATCCCTTGCGCCAACGTTGCAGCCCGTACGGTCACTTTAGGCGAATGTAGGGGTTTCTGATGTTTGTGTTTTGTATTAGTTGTACTTCAGTATCGGCAATTTTGTTTGTTTACATGTCCATTGAGTTGGAAATTATCTTCATCCCAAAACAATATGTTGGTAAATGTTGAAAAGTGCTCAATCATCTGATTAACGAAGTCAAGCCTCAGCCCAGCATCCTGAGGTTTTAATTCTTGCACTAATTTTATTTTGTAGGGGTACAGCTTCAAATCTTTGCGTAAAATGCGGAACAACGACGATCTATACACGTTTAAAGAATCAACACGTCTCGGAATCGAAAGATCTAAGTTGTCACGAACAGATTGAGAAACACTGTCTATGTTTTCGACCGTTCTCGAAGACCTTGGACGTCCGGATTTTGATTTTTACAGCGTTGAAACTTTTTACCCAATTTATCAAAGAGTTTAGGGCTTGGCGCATCACTTAAATGTTCAATATTGCAAGATTTTCTACGCGCTACAGTCGCCAAATTACCGTTTTTGTAAAACAACGTACAACGCACGGTCCGCTCCCGAGAAACTCTCCATAGCGACTAAATTCCCAGAAGCTAGGCTACCGAATGACATAACCTCCGCGCCCCTCAGAATAGTTATGTTCATGCAATAACCAAAACAAATGTCACCTTTCTTTTGAGACACCCAGTATTTACGTACGTACGTTAGATAAGTATCAAAGAGAATTCGATACTTATCTAACGTAGTACACACATTCCTTAAGTCTATCAACGAAAATGATGAGGATACTAATTAATTAAGTTGGCCTCGATTTCACCTGATGATAAGTAATAATGAGGTCGTAGAGATGTCACTATAAATCTATGTATATAGATTTTAATTACTGGGCTATCTTTAATTAACAAAAAATACGGTAAAACGTATAAAGATTCAATTTAAAAAAATGAACACGAAAAGAAAGACGCATCAATTAATGCATCAAATGCAGCCGACGCCCGTTAAAGACAATCGTCATCCCTGGCAGTGTCAGCGGCGGAGCTCCAGGTGGGAATGTATCCACCGAGTTGTATACTTAAACGATAAAAGACGCATTATAATATATCTTATAACATCAGGTTCAATAAGTGTTTTGCTCCAGAAAAGACTGACGTCACATACGTAGCTGCATGGACGACTGTGATAAAACTAAAATATATTATTATATACTTATAATCTATTGATTCAAGCATCAATTTGTAGAACTCCATGATTTCTTAAAACAAAAAATAATTTGTTAATTTATACGGCGTACTGTGGAACTCATAAAATTTCCTTAAGATGCCACCGTGTAGTGGCGAAATAGGTTAATATTGTATAATAATTTAATCTTCATATTTGTGATAAAAAAAATAGAACTTAACAATTTTTTATCATATCTATATAATATGTACGTTTGTATAGAAAAGTAAACAAAAGCGTCAGCCCATACCAGAGAATATTAAGCAAAATACAGCAAAACTAAAGAAGTCGCTGTTTCAATACATTACATCTATTTTTGTATCGTTTACAACATCTCTGTGTACATATTGAACGCACAAAGGTGGAACATTTGAAAAGACTATTCAGAAACGATTTTTTTTAATTTCTGAACGAAATATATAACCTTGTGGTAAACAAATGGTTAGAAAACCTTATAAGGAAATTTAGATAGTTATAGAATTTTGTTTGTTAACAACAAGCAACTGGAAATGAGGTCAGCAAAAGTTAAGAAGGCTGAACTTGAATAGACGATAAATTGTAAATGATATGTATAAAAGAAGGTCGCATGCTTGTAATGAATCTATTTCACGGAAAATATAATAGACATTGAGGTAAAATATTACCACAAATGCAAATAAATTATTATTCGATCATAATTACAATGTACAGAAAGAAAATTCTATTTATTTAACAAATAACGCAAGTTATTTATTAAATTGAAGACACCCACCCTTGTGGAGAATTGGACAATTTTCCAAATAGAAAGTTGATTCAGAAAATTTGTGCTGCAAGCCAGACTTTCCTGAATATTCAGCGTGGAGTTTTTTTTATTGCAAATTGGCTGTTACTAGTGCTCTGTAGATAAAATCTCTTTGTGATTAATTTTTTAAAATATTTTAAAAATATGCCGTTTGGTGGCACCACGTTGGTATCATACGAAACTATTGGGCAAATGTTAAATAATTTGAGAAAATTAACAGATATCGACTTCAATGAATACTGATGACAACTGACGACGACGTTAATAAACCTTTGGGAATTATATTCGAATACTGAAGAAAAACCGACAGGAATAATATAGTAATTCTACCAGTCACGGCATCAAACAAAATATTTTCATTACACAGATCTCGAAGTTCACGTAGGTTGCCACTATATTATCTATTTTCCGCGCAAGAAATAATATAGAAAATATGCGGTGCTTGCCTGATTAATTGTAATTGCTAGAAAATAAATTACACATTCATACGTACAAAAAAATATTAACAAAATAAATGGACCACACTTACCTTACTACATTGTATTGAGTCAGAAAATTTTATAGTCAGTATGTAGTCGACGTCAAATATGGAAGGTTTAAGTTTGAGCACGACAAATAAATTGCAAACAGTGGGTACGGTTAAACTTAAGGTACGAGTGCGTATGTATGTAAGACTGTTTTGTGGTTGATGAATAAACGGTAACGAAATTAGTTAATCTATTGCGGTATTCGTGAATCTTCAGTGAAATTGATGTAGAGCTCTTACAGATTGCGCACACTAAATTTGAGTGCGCCTAGATACAGAAGTTTAGATGCGTTTAAAGAACATTACATAAAGACTTAAGAGATACATTACAAAGTAACCATGTTTGGTGATGAGCTTGATAGATGAACTGGAAATGTTCTGCATCCTATTATTATAAAAAGAAAAGAAATAATAATGAACACAAAATTATATCTAATATTTGGTTCGAGCACATTCTTTTCTATCACTGAAAATTACTATATCTTTGTCAACCACAGTGATAAATTTTAGTGAATATGCAACAAAGGGTGCCCATCTTAATTAAATTATCGGTAAAGTTAGTGAAATGGGCTTTCAGCCTTTCTGAAGGTATAAGTAATATATACCTAATATCTGTATAGGAGCCAGTCTGTGAACGAATGAAAAATATTATTGTATCATCAGCTTCATTGAACTGTTTGAAACGATTATTCCGTGGTAAGTCATGCGAACATATTCCTTTACAGATGAAATAACATCAGAGCATAATCTAGATTATACAGGGGACACTATGTCCCTTGTATAATCTAGATAGATTTATATATTTCGTTATTAATACCTCGATACATTGACGAGTTGTCATTGGATTTAATCATCAAACTGGATTGTAACTTACCACTGTGTGTGCTAATCAAGAAGCTTAATTTTTATCAAATATTTCAAAACCGTTGTTTAACTGTAGACTAAGCAAATAGCTAAATATACACATAGGCAATAAGACGTATATGACATGTACCTTGTGATACTCTTCATTATTCGAGAATGTCTCCTTATAATTTAGAAAACAAGCTACAAGTGTACGATGCTTATACTATACTCCTTCGGTTGCCATGTACGCAGGATGTTGGTCTGGTTATTGTAGCCGACGTTGTACTCTTAGCGAATTTCGACCACAGTGACAATTGACAGTGACTGCGGCGGAAATCGGCCTAGAGGCCATCATCTTCCCACCATTCCTAGCCAGACCTTAAATTTCTGAAGTTCTTAATTTCATCTATAGAGAATATTATCATAATAACCAAGTTTTGGCACAATTCTGCTAGCAACTAGGAATACAAGTTGAATAAATTAATACATAATATATTATTCCCTAGTTATTCAAATAAATATAAACACCTAACCGATAAGCTTTTAAAAGTCTGTTACGTCCTCACTGTTTAAAGTTAAACGTCGTTTTGGTTTTAGTTTATTCCATTCGACACTATATGTGTAATTTTAATTTATATGTGTGTATATTTTCAATACAATATTATTGGTTGTATTATATATGTCTATCCCTATATATAAATTAAATATATATATACGGCAAGATGTTCTTTTACAAATGAAAATGCATTTTTATGAAGTAATGTAATATTACTAAAAGTTACCTTCATATTTAATAAGTCTCATCAAAAAATAAAAAAAAATCTATTCGAAATGGCCACCTTTGGCTTTAATAAAGGCCTTTAATCTGTCTGGACACGAATCTATCGATTTACGCATAGTTTCTAAGGGAAATTTCGCCACTGCTTTCTCCAAAGATTTTTAAGAGACTCGAATGTCGTCGTATTGTTTAGAGCAGGCCATGTCCTCTAAAACTGACCATAATTTGGTGTGTAAAGGGTTGAGGTCTGGGCTAGATTAGGGTCAGTCTTCAGTTCTTAAAAGTCTGGAACCTTGCTTTCAAGCCTTTGATTTTTCTTATTCTAGCATTAAGACGGCCCTTTGAAATTTTTTTTACGTACCACAAGATAAATAAATTGAAGAACAGAAATACAAGTGCATAAAAGTATAATTAGAATAAACATTAATTAATCAAAGTAATTTCAATCGATATAGGAGTTTTTTACACATTAAGCATATTAATAACCTTTTTTTACTTTTATGACTGGCCCGTTGGTATAGTGGTAGTAAGTGTGCCTCTTACACCAGGGATCGCGGATTCAATTACCGCGCAGAACAAACATTTCTGTGACGAAATGTGTTTCTTCTGTTTGATTTTAATACTCATTTAAGTATTTATTTAAAAATATCTAAGGATGTATATTAGTCTCTGATAACCAGCACTACAAATGCTGCATAGTTACCTATTTTGAAAATCGAAGTACTGTGTGAAAAATGTCCCAGATATTCATAATTATTATCTTGCAACAGATTTTAAAAACGATTAGCCAGCTTGAAACAATTTTGAAAAATAAGGCGTTACAGTTTTCCAATTCGCTTTTCGTATAACCCAGTCGTAATGGAAGACGTTAACCCTGTTTTACGATTCGCTTACTCCGTATAACTTCCAACCAGACGTCGGTTTATTTGTGCTCGTAATCTGATTTACGGTTTCTTAAAATTATTGATTTCAGTAAATACTATTAATAAAACTAATAAGGAAAGAACATTCTTTGCGCATTTGTAAAATACGATAGCATTGGAAATTAAAACAAACTCAAACTCTGACGTCTTTAGTAGCCAGTTTGATAATTTAATAAATTTACATATATTTATATAAAAACTTAATTCAGAACTAAAAAAAATCTTTTTCATTGTTACCAAGCAAAATTTATAAATAAACTCGATGGTAATCATAAATTACATAATATTGCGAAATACGAATCAAGAGGATACAAAAGGAAGATTTTGTATGTCACATTTCTTCGACTGTAAAGCGTGTGCCTTTTTACCATTTATCAAAAATTAAGTGATCATTGTCACTGATTTCAGTTTAGAGTATTTGTCTTTAACTTTTAAATAAAACTTTCAGGTTTTTAAATAACATAAATTAAAGTTTTTTCTTTGTCGGTTATGGGTTAACACTTGACTTCGATTTCACCTGATCTTAAGTAACAATGAGACCGTAGATGGTGAAAAGTGTTCGCCAAGAATACTTCTAGCTCTCATACATGTATGACTGCTGAAACACAACAATGCTATTACGGCTGCAGATTGACATTGTGAGTGGTAGCTAGCCAGGCGAGTTTTGAAAAACCTTACCACCATCCAGTCTCCACAAATCCAGTGGCCCAGGAATTGAACTCGGGTCCCGGGACCTCCGCGTTCCAAGCCAAACGTGAAAACTACTGCGCCACGAAGGCAGTCTAAAGTCAAAATAATTTAAATATTCTGTAATACTTATATGTAATAATTTTCTCCGTGATATGTCAAATAATGAAATGAGTCCTGTTAATTTACTTATTTTTTACATAAAAAGACTTTATTACAGTCAAAAAGCATCAGATTAAAGAAAAAAAAATCAAATCTTTGAAATCTGCTTCAGAACAAATGCATTGTCAACCATAGTTTTATGAGGGCATAAATAATCCTTTTAAGTATGTAAAAAGCGGCCCGTTTGCCCTCATGAGCGCCGCCATCATACAGAGGACCAATGTCAGTTCATAGAAAAACCGTTTGATTCCATATTAAATATGCAAAGGTGCCGATAAAAGACAAAATAGTGCCCTAAGCATTTTATACGCTAAATTAAAATATCAAACATAAATTTTATCAATGATATAATTTAAAAATTATTTTTACTTTTTAAATTCACAGCCGTTTTAGTCATAACGGGGGAAAACAAATTGTAATGCATTTTTAAATACATATATTTATAAGTGACAGGTACTACGCATATGTAGTCAATATAGGAAGTTAACAAAAATTAAAATCTAAAGATCTTTATTTATAATAGATTATGCTTTGGTTTGATTATTAAATATCACATTGAAAACTCTTTTTACTTTAAAAGCAATTTGTTGTGGTTGGAACAGACGATTTATTAATATTTATATTTATTCGAAATTTAGTTTGAATAACGACGGGATCATTTCCATGAAATTGTTTAAATCTCGAAATATAATTTTATTGTAACGGTTTATTTTCAATAATGCCATCAAGTTGTCATAGTTTTAATTAAATTTGTTTTATTTTAAGTGAAAGCTATCGTTTATTTACTATACTAGTTCAGCATTCAAATGCAATTTATTTAAATATACGATCCTACAGAGTATCATTTCAAAAAGGTATGTTTTTATTACTAATGAAATATCATGAAGATAAAAACTAATAAGATCACTAATAAAATAGTTGAGTCAATCGAACATATCTTCAATCACTCTCAACAAACCAAGCACGTAAATGTCAAGTGAAACCCTTAAACTGTCTAATCATTTTCGTGGTTACCTAAAAATTTCTAGTGCCATTCGCGACTTGATGTAACATGAGAATATTAATGCGAGTTAACGCTTTATTTTAATATTTTTTATCACAAGGTTATAGGCAAAAATTGTCATAGCATGAATTAATTTCAACATCTAATCAATTTAATTAAAGTAATTTTACAGTGTTCGTTCTGCGAAAACGTTGACGTTGATCGAAAACTGTTACGTAAATATTATACTAAATTAAAATAAAACAACTATTTTGTTGTATTATATTCGGTAAGATGGGGTCTATCTGCAATATATACGAAGCAAAAACTTTCTATCCTTTTTTGAAATACATCATGTTCAAGGTAGAAGTTGCAGTTTGATATACTCGTAGTTTTACAAATGTATTATAAAAAAAACTTTCATTATCTACACTGCTGTAATCTGTCGATGTTATCCACAGGTAGCCAATAAAATAATCGTGGTCGAAATTCGACCACCGAAGAGATCATTGATGTTAATAAATAATCCATCCTCAAATTGTATTTAGTAAACGGGTTTATTTAATTTTCTACAATTTTCAGTTTAAATTGTAATTGTGCTATCCACAAATGCAAGTATCTATAAATTTACAAAATGCAAGCTTTTTAACCACTGAATATATTCGAGAATAATAAATATGAATGAAGAATATCCACAGTATATTAAACGTAAGATAATTTGTGAAACAAAGAGGAGTTATACAGCCAAAGTGGAACGAGGCCGGTGACAAATATTGGCAAGATAAAATTGAAGTTATTACGAATGCAAGCAAGCAATATACGTAACACTACACGAACTGTTTGATTAATAGTATAGTGTTTCTATGAGTAATTTGGTGAACGTAACTATTAACTTTAATTAACTGATGAGTTCTTTGAATTGTTATATTAACTAAGATTGGTGCTAAAGGTGTTAAAAAGGTACTTGTATTACTTAGTATTATTTAAATCTAAAAACTATTAGTATAAAACATAATTCAGAGTTTAATATTCGTCTCTGAAAAATTTCACTTTTCTTCAATCGATTAGGAATTTCATAGAATATGAATTATTTTCCCCAATTCCTGGTTGTTTAATCAATTATTAAAAAGTACCGCTGTTATTACTATGAAATTTTAATGGTGCGATGCAAGATACCTCTACAGTTCATTTATTTAGGTGGAGGTCGATCCTCACTGAATATTCATCAAGATCACTCAGAGCCTCTAAATTACTTGCTGCGTTTGGAGAAATTTATCATGTTTGCTTTGGTGAGAAGTTTGATGTTCTGATTATGCTAATATTCTGTTGACATTACAGGATTTACTATAGCAAAGTCTTAACTAAGATAACAAAATGATAAGTCGACAGAAAGATACATCAGCTATTTATTTCATACGATGAAGCGATGTGCAGGACTTCCATTTAACGATAAGCAATAGTAAGGAAGTTAACACAAATCTGCGTTGGTTTCGTCGCTTATAAATCTAACGCTCATCGATAACACACAATAAGTACTATATGCAGATTTCTACTTAGTGCCAATTTAAGACGCTGAGGTTTTTTGTTAATACCCAACTGCGGAAACCTTATTAAAAAATGATTTAAATTAAACATGCTTTACATTTTTTAACTTTTTTTTTAAGTTGTTACTTTCGCAATCTTTTCATGATGAAGAAAACACAAAGTACGTTAAAAGCCTGCCAAATAGCTGAAATTATTAAAGAAATACTTAATTATATTCAATTTAAATAATTTGCTTATCTTCGTTAGTCACTCCTCCTATAATTTAATGGATGCAAAAAGTTTAATGTCTGTTAAAATACTTTAATTTCACTTTGGTAAATTATTGAATGAATTTCAGAATATAATACAAAACGCTTCAGCAAAATCTTTTTCACACACATACACTTAGAAGTGAATAATGTAAAAACTGCTGGTTAGTGTGAACACATTTTAGTTTTATTGTTATTTAATTAATGGTCATAGATATTCTTGTTTTTATTTTTAACTAGCGCTAAAATGTAGATTTAACAAGTAGAACTAAGGTTTTAAAATATAATTTAATGTGTCAAGCAAACAATGGTTTAATGGCGTAAATTACGAAGGTATAAAGTGTCTGAATAAAAACAAAAACATACGTTATAAAACTTTTAACATTTTCTAAAATAATACTGATAAGTAGACTTTAATTCAAAAAGCAAGTATAAGTTTCGTTCCTCTTATATTTTAAATTCTTATGTAATTGTCAAAAGGCTAATAGAATCATAGAATTTTTAGAAGATAAATAAAAATTACTAATTAAAATATCTTGTTTCTACTTCATCACCAGCAGCATTTTATCCAATATGTATAACGTCGACATCAATACCTATAATTAAGACGATTATTAAATATTTTCTGAACAAAACTATGTTTAAAACAAATGTTATAATTAATATTTTTGAACATAAATCAGTTTTATAAAACGCTAGGATATTAACTTAATTACTACTACAGTTTTCCCGTTGTTTGAAGTTGGATGTAATTGGCTTCGAAAGCTCTTACTATGTAACGCGTAGTTACAGTATATTGCTAAAGAGTTCTTGTTTGTTTGTTTTTTTAACAATTTTCACATTTGATGTGTACCATGATGAAAATATTATGTAAGTACCAATGCTTTTTTTTTAAAGTAATCGCAGAAAATTTAAGCAGAAATCAGCACATGCAAATTCTATATTTCCCAATTTAACTTTTCCAGTTTTGTAATTTTTGACTATTTATAAGAACAATTTTAATATAGGAATAATACTCTGTACAAAGCAAAATTAACTTAAAAATCGGACACAATTTCATGAAAAACAATTACCGTCATACATAAAAAGTAACCAAAAAAAAGGCATCGAATTGATAATCTCATATCCCTTGTCGTGGGTTAATGAAGACAACGAGTCTCGTTTCGATCCGAGTTAATAATAATTAAAAGACAGTTCTCAGTAAATATTCATGGATATGTAGATCAGGGCTTTTGAGTTTCTTACACAGCTCGAACGGACCTTTGTACAAAGCAAGACCATATTCTGTAGGTACTGTTTCGTACATACATTTCTTTTATTTTGTTATAGTTAGTTAGACTTCAAAAAAATAAAAGGTGTATCTATTCCTTTTACAAGTCTGGAAATTAAAATAAAATTTTATAAATTTCGGGGTTCCTTTCAACTATGGTGGTAGAACCTTTCTACTATACCTTAAGCATTTTCATCGTTCCTAAAAAATTATTACATAGGAAAGGTTACGAGGCTGTAGGCAATAAAGTTGAACGAATCATGAACTTCGAGAACCCAGATCAAGGCCTGCCATTCTATTTACAAATTATTCATGTAACGGGACTGCTTTTTTCAGTACAAGTATATTGTTTTTTAACTTAACGTTAGTACATCTTTAAAAATTAACACAAACTAATTCAACGCTGGCAGTTATTTCCTTATATTTTAATGGTAATATTAATATTATAATAAACATTATAATAATCGCTCACGAGTTCCCGTTTAATATCTGATATTGTCAAGTTTATCAGTTTGCCAATTCAATATTGCGAGTTTGATCCATTATTATTCGTCAACGATCAGAAATTGAATTAAGATATTTTCCGTTTCAATTTTCTAGCTACATTTCTTGACTTCTTAAAACTTGTCGAGTGTAATAAGCACATCATTCTTCGACAGAAAATGTTATTGAATAGTACTAATAAGTCAAATCAAATAAAGATTTCCTTGGAAAAATATTATGTAAGCTTTCAGTTTACTCAGTTTTATTTGTTTACTTCTCCCCTTTTCAATAATAGTAAAGAATACTTCTATTATCATTCCTTCCACTTACACTCGCTTTTTATATTTTTTCTATTTTGCTAGTTATTAGTTGAATGGTTGTAGCAAAAACATATTTTATTAAAAAATTAAAGGATGAATTGTTATTTATTAATATTATTAATAATTATTAACAGTACTTTGGATAGTACTCCCAAGAGTAGTGAAATTTAAAAATGATAAATTTATTTATTAAAGAACCATATCCCTTTGACTTATCACTATATAACAGTTAATGTATGTGTATATTTCTAAAATAAATATAAAGAAGGCAATGTAAAAACTCACATTAGCCAGTTTGGGAAATTCGTTTTAAACTTCCATCTTTTAAACGTATGCTTTGAAACCATTTCTTAATAGAATAACCTATCTTTTCATATCACCTTTTTTCCCTTCCTCTGTTTTTTTTGTATTTTTTTTCTTTGTTCACACTATTATTTTTTTTATACATGGATGTATATTAATATGTATATATATTTAATAATTGTCGTCTCATTTATACGTGTATTATCTCCCCCTCTCTCATCTTTATTTATATTAATATTATTTCATCTTTTTATTCCCTATTATTCTTTTTACGTACTCCATATTTATATTCATCTCTGCTCAACCCTAAGGTAGACTGGCGGAGAATGCCATTTGGCATTAAGTCCTCCTTATGTACAAACCAGTGCATTAAAGTTTTAAATAAATAATTTATATACTTACTCGTATATGTTTTTATCATTTGTAGACTAACTTGACCTCGAATTCACCTGATCTTAAATGACAATTAGGGCTTAGATGGTGCAGCATGTTCGCCCAGGTATTTCTGGCTGTCACGTGTATGAATGCCGGAACAGAATACTATTATGGTGACATTGATATACAATATAGATTAATATATATATGTATATATAT
>DWQX01000454.1:0-42788 GCA_018245475.1 Pharmacophagus antenor | reverse complement strand
GTGAAAAAATGGGGGCGCTAAAAAAATATTTATTCTCAAAGTGGGCAGTAGACAAAATAAGTTTGGGAACCACTGACATAAAGGTTAATTTTTTTTTATTCATCAGAGCGACAGGACAAACTGGACTTTCACTAAATAGAAAGCGATACATTAACATACTGCCACGTAGCGATTGATACTTTAGTAAACTAAATCTCATTTTACCCTAATTTTACAAGCTAATAACGAAAGTAATACTTGGCGGCTGAAATAAATGCCACGGTATTTAGCTGTACTGACACTCCAGTAGAATACCCTTCCTTAGTATCAGGGTAGATATCTTCGATAGACACTCTACTTCTGTAAGGAAGTCATGTTTATGTCAGATTTCTACCCACTAAAACCCCCTCAATGGTTGTCCTCAGTACGTTACAAGGAGCCCTAAGATCTGCTACAGAAAGCACCAGTGAATCACAGCACTACGTTTAAGGGTAGCTCCTGTTTAAAAGGGTTATAGAATATGCTACTACTTCGTGTTTACTATCCCTCCCGCGTTTACAAGCAGGAATGTTATATTTTTTCTAACATTTAATATGAATTATTCGATATTAATATTGTTTTTAAAAATTTTTAGTTTAATTAATTGTTAGAATAGTTTTGTGCCATTTTTAACAAATTTTCGACCGGTGACGAAAAAGAAACTCTCTCATGTCTTATTTTTCTCGATAAACTCTTTACCGCAAAGGTTTTATTTTCATTTAAAAATGCATGTGTAGAGTTAAGGAACTAAATAATCGCCTGTAACTTTGTCTCACAATAAGCATCAGCATCGCATAAGTATCATGGGCAAACGGCGACGACGAAAAGCCTAAAAATCGATAAAGCGTTAAGATCTGGTCTAATTGTACGGCTTTACAATGAAATTATATTTTCCAGGTATATTTTTCACGGATGGATATTTCTGGCATGTACAACGTAGATTTACTCTGCGAAATATGCGAGACTCCGGTTTCGGTAAGCGGGACGATTCACTAGAAACGACTGTGGCCCACGAAATTAGGGAAATGATTGACATGTCCATCAATGGACCCAAGTTTCCCGCAGAAAATGTATATCGATTAATTATCATACACTTCATTTTTTTTTTATCAGAGATATTTCAGCACTAACACAGAATTTTTTTTAATACTATTTTAAGGAACTTGTAAGAGGAGACTTGATTCATCTTCCTCATTTCTTTGCTGTTCCATTTATAAATGGTGTACTGCACGTCGTGACCAGGACGACTCTACCGAGGTCAGAGTACCACAAATTGTGGACGGTGGCTAGGGGTGCTCTTCTTTTTCAAAGGAGCTCCAACGACCTCGGCGCAGCGCTTTCTCTCACACCTTACTTGAAAGACATCATGCCGAAGTTCAGTGGTTATAAAGACTTAAGAGACGGAAATCAGGCTTTACTGGATTTCTTCACGGTATGAGGAAACGTGAAGTTTCTTTATTATAAATTAATTTGCATATATTTAATTAGTGAACCATAATCAATGCTAAAATACATTAAAAAAGTAAATGTATATATAGCATAATAAATAATATTTATTTATTAATTTAGAACTTGGTTAAAGAAACGATAGCTACATATAACGAGGGATACGATCGTCATTTTCTCGATATGTACATTAGAAAGATGAACGAAGAAAAAAAACTACAGAAAACAACGTATTCAGGTAACACTTTTTTTAAATTAATGTACGAGTTTACAGAAAGATAAATATCGTTGTCTTCTTTTATATGTATTTTTTTTAATTACATTTATCAGTTATCTGTAAATATACGTTATACATACAAATGTAAACATCCACGTCAATATTTTCGCAGTAGAGATATAAATTTACGTGTATACACGTCGAACGCACTAGCCTGCTTATTTTTCTTTCAGTGGACCAGTTGGTGTTACTTTGCACTGACTACATGTTCCCCGCGGCGTCAGCCGTGCAAGCGGCGCTCACCATGCTGGTGGAGCGATTGCTGCTTAACCCGGAAATACAAAATAGAGTCCACGAAGAGATCGATCGAGTGGTCGGCCGCGACCGCATGCCTACTCTAGACGACCGCAAGAAGTAAATAACTTTAGATTAAACATCAAATATAAATATTTACAACAAACAATACTTTCAGACCTCGCATAACGAGCATAATTTGTTTCGGAGGCTTATTCGTAATGCAAAACATTCGTTAAGCGAAACAATCTTAACCATATAAAATTAAATAAAAAAATGTTTTACAAGAGCAATAAAATTAAAAAAAAATAACTACAAATAAAGTCTGAACATAACTTTGGAAAAATGTCTGATTCTACCGACATTAAGATGCTAGCGCAGAGTTCTAAGCACAGACTGGTGTAGTAATAGCACGAAGTTCTATGCCAACATATAGAGATTCCCCTATCCACGTCGCTCGTTATGCGAAACGTCGCTTGTTAAACGAGCTATTATTTTATAATTTATTTGGCTCGTTACGCAATATGTTTGCAATGCGTGGTTCCACCGTATTTCTTTCTAACTTTACTCAAATTCGGCAAAGGATTTTAACGTAAGCTTCTAGTTATCGTTTCTAAAATATATCAGTAATGCAGCTAACACTAATAGCGCTCTCTTTGATCTTTCCAACAAATCTTTTTCGTTATTTAAATTTGACGATTCCCGACAGTAGTCCAATTGTTGACTCGAAGCTATGACCTTTTTTAATTCTCATCCCAAAAGTTTAAACTAGTCACGTGTAGTTGTTAACTACTTTATCAATACTTATAAATTAAATATTAGATGTATTTTTCTCCGTGCAGTTTGCCATACACCGAAGCTTGCATCAGAGAGATACTGAGAATCGACACAATCGTACCTCTGGGAGTTTCGCATCGCGCCACGACTAACACAAAAATTGACGGATACGATATACCTGAGGTAATCGTCGAAAGTTACGTGCATTCTTTAACTGCCACAATTTGTATACAGTATACTGTCAGCATATTTGCAACTTGTCAAAACAATGACCGCATAACAATGGGGAACAAGAACAAAATGTTGAAATCAATGTTTCAACTACTTGAGTCTTAAGTCTAATTTTGTGAATCGGGACACATATTTCCATTGAACGTGGTACTGATTATCAAGTCTTCACCTATGCAAATGTACATTTTTAGTAAAATCTACTTAAACTTACAATTAGTTTAAAACAAAGAACGTAATACATTTCGGTATCATGTCCGAGCGGATATAAAAATTGGCTACAATATGGATTATGTTATTAATTTCTTCCTCACTAATGGATTTAATTATTTTTAACAACAGTTTTCGATTAGAAAAATTAAACAGATATTATGAAGATATGAAAAATCAAACTTCCTTTTCCAAAAAACAACATCATAAGTATTAAGTTATGCGTGGTAATAAATAAAAAGAGAACCAAAAGATAGACATGAACCATTTAAGATCCCCCATCTAGTCGTCGATTCAAAATGAAATGTTTCTTCCAGGACACGATGATTAATTTCAATTTCATAACACTGCACATGAGCAAGGAGATATGGGGCGACCCGGAGAACTTCCGTCCAGAGCGTTTTATTGTCGATGGTCAGTTACAACTTAGCAACGACAAAACTCTACCGTTTGGAGCAGGTAATACACGTTTTTTTACCGCAAACGTTGTTATAACTTCTTACGGAGATCATGTTAATAACCTTCACTTTATAAGACCAACGATCTTCAAATTTACATTCAATACAAACTTGTACTGTTTTCATTATTCATACGTGTTACAAAAACCTAATCGATATATAATAACCATTTTGGACAATATACAGGGTTTATGTTGAATTACCAAATATTATTTTTATTTTCAGGCAGAAGACTGTGTGCTGGTGAAACGTTCGCACGTCAAAGCATGTTCCAAGTTTTCTCCGGTTTCATGCAAGCATTTAAAGTATCGACAGCGGACGGTCAGTCTCTTAAGAAGCCGGCACAAAGACTGCAAGGCATTATCACATCCATTCCGGACTATTGGGTCCGCGTTACGCCAAGAATTTGAAAAAGGAAACAATCACTTTGAAAAAGAAATAATGAATTTGTGTACCGAAAACAATAAAATTTGTTAAACGAAATTATCTCGCAAGAAAATGTACAATATAACGCGAAGTTTTTGTTAAAAATGTATTTAACGTTAGAGTTTGTGTACACCTAATGAAATGTATTAACTATTACCATGAAATCAATAAAATTGTATCACAATTATGTAATACAATGAAACCTTTTTCTGTACCACCATTTATTACAATACATTAATTGAAAAATAAATGTACGCGTCCATAAGCGTTTGTTTGAAGAGTTTTTTTTGTTCTTTTTTAGAACCTTAAAACTATATCTAATACCATGAGACCAAACCTGCTATGAATTGACATCTGTGTGACAACTTGCCGCCAGGTGGTGCTGGAGTATATGAACTTTTATACCGTTTATTTTTCATGTCAAAATTGGAAAAAAAGTAAATATTTATACTGCTAGATGATATATAGCTGCTTGCATATATCATGCAAAATATTAAATCGGTAAACATTTTTTTTAATCTCTTTCATTCCAAACAATGATATTGTAACCTGCTATAGAAAGGAGAATCGTATATGTATCTAAAAATATGTATATTATGTACTTCATTTTTTTTAATTAATCATGGTTCGAATAAGTTTGAAAATTCAATAGACCACAAAGCCATAAGTAAACTTCGAAAAATTAAGTCAGTCCGCAACGAATTCTATAAAATTTATGAAATTCTTAAAATATGTATTTTCCTTAAAATATGTACATTCTATTATCACGTTTCTCCTTTAAGAACTAAATAGCAAATATAACTTATAGTTACATCTTAATGGAGAAGTGAAAATGAGTAACCTGTAAACTATAAGTTTGCATTGTTAAAGAATTAACACTGACGTCCGATGACACCGGTCGGTGGTGTCGTTTTGTTACTAGTGATACTAGTAACAGATCAACAAATCCTTTGCTCTCTCCCTCTCTCTCTTTTTAAGGTCTAATTTAGATAAAAACTTTTTTTCAGTCTTTCGTTTTTTTTATAATTTAGAACTTAAACGTTTAATTTTTTTTATTATTATAAAACATATATTTTATTTGATTTCTGAAAAATTCATAAAAATTTTGCTGAAATATGCGGACATCAGTGTTATAATAATACTTCATCTCAATCTAAATATCAAAAACTTTTTTTTTACTATATAACCTTTTGCTTGCTTTCTTGGAAACATCTACGGTTTTCCTAACAAATAGTTTTTTTTATTATATTTGTTTCAGAAGTAGATTTCAGGATTTTTCGTGGTTCATTTTAGTATGTATTCCAATTTTTAATTTTCCTTAAAAAGAATCAAAACAAAAACACTAGGTAAACAATTTTTTATTCTTCTTATCTTTCTTTTTTTTCGTGATGACATTCCAGACTTTCTTTGATTTCTCCTTATCTTTCTTTTTTTGTTCCTTTTCAGTGTTTTCGACGTCAATTATTTCTACGTCCATCTCGCCCGTGCTTTCATCCCCGGGCACGTAACTGAATCCCGATATGTTTGGCTCGACCAATTGGAACACAAGTTTCCGGTGTTGTAGATTGCTAATGTCTAAAGTGAGCCGCACTGTTAGCTCGTCGAATGTCTTCAACACGATGTTGCCGCATACTTGAAAATGTTCCTAAAGTGATAATGTGGATGTAGATAGACAAAATAGAGAATTTCGAGAAGTTCAATATCACATAAACTGCAAACTGATTTAAAAACGTCTGCTGACCATTTGTTGCTAACCAACTAGCCATTTTGGCTGAACAAATACATTACAAATTCATCGACTTCAAGACATATATGTGCTGAACGATAAAATGATACCCCACAAATAATACAAAATTTACCCTTCAGGATAATCCATATAACTATCAAAAATATACTAAAACCATCTGTTTCCATAAGTCACTTACCTCTTCGTTGTACGCAAATTTATCAGACGGTAAGTACAGCGGTCCCTCCAAGCCGTACTTCGGTATGAGCACTTGAAGCGCGTTCCGTTTGACCGCCAATACTACCGCGGATTCGATTTCAATGCGGTTTTTAAACAATATCTGTAATTATACACAAATAACTATATCACTTATGATAACTTTGAATGAAAATAGAAAATATACCTATTATAACATTTCATTGTCATATTTTATTTTTACACATAACATAATTTAACTCATAAATATATAACTTTTAAACAACTTTGTAAATCTAATACAATCTTTTACAGAGGTACAATTTTAGAATTTCTAAATTCGGTGGACTTGGGGTACCCCCTTAGTATTATTTAAATATAATACAATACCTCCTCGTCAATACTGTTTTACTGACAATAAATAGTCGGACGAACACTGACGGCGGTAAACGTAAATACGTCGCGCGTACATACGTGCGTGTTGAGCGCGACGGACGCCCTGCCCGCGTACTGCGCCTGCCGGTGGCGGTAATTGAGGTTCTCACAGAGCGCGTCCGCGAGCTTGTTGTCAAGAAGCGACGCGTGCGTCACGTCGGCGCCGATGCTCGCCGCGAGCAGACGGTGAACAATCACATCGGCATATCTGAAATGTTTCTTAATTAATCTATTACCGGTTTAGCTCGCGACCACGGCCATTGTAATTAGTGCTAAAATGTCTAGGAATGTATAGTATCTTACTTATATAAGTCCGAAAATTTTCCTAAAACAATATACATTATACACACATCAAAAAAGTCTACGCAACACATACTATTTCAAATTATTAATCAAATATTATATCATTTCTTATTAATTAGGTAATACATATGTAAGTAAGGTAAACTTTTTTGATCTAGAAAACATACTGGCTAGTTGTAAAAAGAAAATCGAGTATCATTTGTTTTAATTTTTCACAAATTTAAAAGCGAATGCATTTGTTCGAATTGTACAGCGTTTTCTTTCCTTATTAAAATTTAGTATTGTGTATCAATTTTATGATTTAAACAATAATTTGAAAAAAGTTTTGAACAAATATGGATTTTGAGACATTTTTACGTCATGGAGCGACGTCATTAAAACATAAAATGCAAAGAGCTGTAGGGATATTGCAAGCGGGAAGTAGTAAATCTCAGGTATCTCGATATTTTGGTGCCAACAGAAGCGTTATTTGCCGTCTTCATCAGCGTTACACTAACATGGGAGATCCTGCTGAGCAGCAGCCAGGTCGAGGAAGGTGTACAACCACACGGCAAGATCGATACATACAACTGACTGCAAGACGCCAGCCGATGTTAACCACCCGAGAGATAGGTTTAAGGCTACAAAATTCAAGTAGTGTTGTTGTTAGCTGCCAAACTGTGCGAAATCGACTGCATGAGTACGGCCTACGAGCACGATAGCCAATTATGTGCCCACCGATACGTCTCGGGTATCGCAGTGGTCGAAATGAATGTTGTAGGGAACACATTACATGGACCCGGGAACAATGAGATAAAATTTTATTTTGCGATTAGTCTCGATTTGGGTTCAAACCTGATACAAGAAAGGTAAGAGTGTACCGTCGGCCTGGATATACTGAAAGACTGATGTGCGTTCAGAAAATAGATCTATACAAAGGCTCAACAGTTATGGTATGGGCAGGTATTTTGAAGAAAAGACGAACTGAATTCGTTTTTTTAAATGGTAACATGAACGCTGTAAGTTACGTTGAGGATGTTCTAAAGCCTTATTGTCTGTCCATTAGCAAAAACGCTTGGCTCCGATTTCACGTTGATGCATGACAATGCGCGTTTGCATAGTTTTGTACACACGGGAGTACTTGGTAAGGGAAAACATCCTGGTATCGCCTTGGCCTGCACAATCGCCACACCTCAACCCCATCGAGCATGCATGGGACATGCTCTAGGGACGTGTTTTAAAGGATTTGGATGGAGTGACAACAACCCAAAAACTGATGGACTTACTAAAATTTCATATAGATAACATGAATAATCGGTGCCAGCAAGTTCTCAATAATAGAGAAGGCCACACGGTGTATTAATTTATGCACTTTTTGTACAACAATTTAATTTTAGTTTAAGTTTAGTTGATTAGGCACTTTGTACTACATACATACAGTACTTACTCGTAATTATTGTTAAGATTATTAAAAAATAATTAAAAAAAACTATTGATGTTTAATATCAAAAAAGCATTAAAAAGTAATATAAATAAGAAATTACTAAGGATTTAATGCGAAAACACATCATAAAATAGAAATTTTGGTTGTTTAGACTTTTTTGATGTTTATATTAATTTTCTCTTATCATAGCTCCATAAAAACTTCAACATGTTAAACGCGACACCTTTGACACGATGAGTTTCTTTATTCGGTAACTGATATTTCATGTGTGAATATAATTTTCTATACATTTAAATTACCTATACTAAAGGTTAACTTTCATGATTGTTTTACCCATGTTAATAACAATCAATCGATGCTAGTTAAGTTTTGACGATAGTTTAACATGTTGACTCGGACCAGTTCCACCGTCGGAACATATTTAAAACCGTCATATCCGCGCAGGCATCAACGTGTCAAATTGATAGCCGTCTTCAGGTGCCGATCACACGTGAGCCTCGAGCCGTTCCAGATGTACGGAAAACACTACATACCTTCTTATAGGTGAAGTGAAGTGCGTATAAATCGGACACGCCAGCCCGTAATGGTAGAACTCCTCTTGGGTGCGCGTGCCGCTTGCGAAGTATACGGCCTGCTGCATGCAGCGTGTAGCCATGATGCGTAACAGCGTGTTGAAGAACGGACGCTCCGGTATTACGGCCATGTCAAGCGACTTCGAGAACGCCTTGTTCGTGGACACGTCCAATTCGAAACCCTGATAATTTTTACAGAATATTTATTTATTTATGGTACACAAAGAGACAAGACAAATAACAATAAAGCAATAGAGCGCCCAAGTACATAAATATAAAACTTAATCCTTTGCGGACGACGACTTTTGTGTTGAGTGATTTATAAAAGGCAATAAAATGACCTCTACTTATAAACGATCCTAAAGACATTACATTTCAATAGTTTATCTATCTATGCATACTTAAGACTTGGAGAAGGATGATATAATAACTATATTCTATCATCTATTAAAATATATATACATATATATACATTTAATTGTCTCCATATTTAAGGCACATCTTATAGTTCGAAAAATACAGTAGATCTTCAAACTTCGGAATAAAGTTTTGGATATTATAATTAAGAACACAACATAATGTTATTACTTCAACTGTGCCATACTACAGAGCCAAAAATATACATGTTAACCCAATGACACACCTCATTTTGTATGTGGTTGCTTCATCATCCAAAAACTGATTAAAAATCACATTGGATGTAAGCATCATTGTAAATCAAATTATTATAATAATACAATAAAAGAAATCCATTCTTTTATCGGTACCAATCTCACGTACCTGTTGCTTGGCAGCTTTGAGAAAGGTCTCGAAGTTGGCCGGTGGCGGCGCCGGGTGACGACGCAGCAGCGCGCACTGCGGGAACTCCCGCGCGAGATACTCCGCCACGCTCACATTGGCCAGCAACATGAACTCCTCCACCATAGAGTTGGTGTCTAACATCTTCTTCGCCTGAACTTCCACTGGATCGTGGGTCTCCGAATCTACCTGGGAATTGCAATATTGTAACAAGACATACAGTACTCCGCATTTGATTTGGCACATCGCGCAGAAGAGTACAACTTACGGCAAAGATTGGTTGGGTTCGGTTTTGTAGAACGTACTCTCCATCGCACAGTGCTCGAACAGCAAAGGACAATGACAACGTATTACAATATATATACCAAATATAGCTTTCGTTTCAGACGTGCCAAATCTAATGTGGATACTGTAAAACCTCTTGAAACTATGATAGCAATATAACTATAATATTATGGCACAACGTAGTAACAAGAAGTGCCCCTTTTATTATAAGGACAATTATACAAAGTGAACATCTTACTCTGGTTGCTTTGTTGTATAAAAATGCATACAATATTGCATGGACTCATGTTCCTTAAATTCATAAGTGTAGCGGCAATTTTACATAAGATGAACAAATATCAAGAATGTTTAAATAAAATTAAATAAAGAATGCAATGAGTTTTTGATTAGTGCTCGTTTGATACTCATTTATGGTTTTAAACAAGTACATAAATTAAAAATAAGATAATACAGGCTATGTAGCAGCCACTACTAAGTAAAGCTCATTTACTCGTGTTAACGAGTTTCAATACACTGAACAAGTCTGCATCCATACTTGGAATCGTATCTCGGGGGAAGCCAGAAGCAAGGCCCCGTTGTCAAGACGTTTCTGCTTCAGTTTCTTGGCGAGCGCGTTGAGCACGCGCAACGAGCTTGCAATCTCGTCACTGCGGGAGCTGTCATCTATGATCAACTGTGCCTCCTCATACGTCATCGCGGAACGGGACTGGTGAAAAAAAAAAAAACAACCAAATAATATTTTATCATCTCCAGAGATTGGTAGTATATAAATGTTTACCATACTTTTATAACACTCTTGTGGAACTTTGTAGATAGTACGTTGGCATTTTCGTCCACTCGCCACACACAAGAGAACGCTAACCTCTGCTCTCCACCCCGCAATGAACATAAGTTTGAACTTAGAAGATCTAAAAAATTGTACATACATTGTTATAGTGACATTGAACATATTATACCATATTCACAAAAATAGTTATACACTCTTGAAGTATTTCCTCATCATACCTTCTCAAACTATACACAAAATGTGAAATATATATCATAAACAAAGTAATGATGTAATCTAAATCAAGGTCAAATTACTACAAACTCCATATTATTATATAACAGCGTTTTTTTTTTAAATAGAGTAAGAGTTTCTCTAACAAGTATTGGTTTTGCAAATTAACACAATAAGCAAAGACCATTTCACAACAACTAATCTTCATGTAAATAAATTCATTAAAAAAGTACCTGGAACCATATCAATTCTTTTATCAACTAGATATACTGTAGTTGATCTTGATGCAGCTTCCTTATCCAAAGCGGTGTTGGGACGGACGAAGTGAGTGACGTCAGCAATGTGTACCCCCACTTCGTACGTTTTGAGTCCGCTACCGGTGACGCCTTGCAAGGGCCGCGCGTGCAGTGCGTCGTCAATATCAGTACAGCCCGGCGGATCCACAGAGCAGATACACAGCGAACGCAAATCGACACGTTTCTTTATCTCCTTTAAACAGATACACATGAATAGTTAATAATATTCTTTCTCGATACAATAAATACTATTAACGATAAAATTTGCAAGTTTTAATACAAATTATGAACAAGTGTTTGTTATTTCTAATTTCTTTCTCGAAGAGTTAAATTTATTTTTATAATATGAACTGATGTACGAGAATACGCTGTCCCACATAACAATGTTGTCTAAATTTAATAAATTAGTAAAGTTATTCAAGATCATATATCTTTCTTTAAATTATACCACATAATAAAGAACCAAATAACTGACATAAAAAAGCTGTTTTAATTTTTAATAAACAAAATAGACAGTATTTATTCTGTATACATTTTACCTCCTCTGGTATGGTCCAGTCATCAGGTGGAAGGCACGCTAGCACGGCTTCACTGAATCTCGCGTGTGGTACATCATGTTCGAGTAAAATAACCTCGTTTTCCGCACTTTTGTCACCTAAATTTATAATTAATATATACAATATATGCAACGAAAATATTTCATAAATTGCCCTAATAAACATTAATTTGATCATTATAATGCTCCGAGCATGTCCCTGTGTAACATTTCTTTTAAGTGTCTTCATTCATTCGTTCGTTTAATGCGCTATTACGCAAACTGCACGTTTAAAGCCATGTTTTGCGTGAAATATTGTAGTGGTTGCCATAGTGAAAACACTGGCCGTTCAGTCGTCTTGTGTTATAAAATATATATATCAAATTTACCAATGGGTCCCAGAGAGCGCACGAAATGTCCGAGGGGATATCGGCTATTCCTTGGCCAAGAATCAAGCGCTACAAGTATTCTTTGAGAGGCCAGAACATCACATTGACGCGTCTCTATTCGTACATGAGGAATTTTTCTCTCAGCTGGCGTGAAAAGATGGCGGGTGGCCCCTGAAAGCAATTTCATTTTTCACATTTTGCATTCAAACCAATCCATTTTATTACATTTGTTTTAAATGTTTGTCCATATTGTAAAATTAAATATATAATTTATGTATTACTGAACATCAATTTTGCAAAATGACTCGGAACACTTCTAGTGGTCATTTTTTTTTTATAAACGCCCACAATACTAAAAACAATTAATAATTCAAACCAGCACAGAAGTATGAATTTTTAATTTTTTTCATCTTTGCAAATGTTTAGAATAAAATTTGTGCATTCAACATTGTCTAGAAATAGATAAATATATTTTAAAATCGATTTATGTACCTGGGAATTTGCTGGGTTTTAATATTCCGCAGTACTGTCGCCATTTTCTTCTTATTATTCCTACCACCTTACCAGTGGGTGTGATCTCATCACAACTAGCATCAGCAGTATTTACAGTTGTTAACAATTCAGCTTCTTCCTTTAAAAGATCATCCCCATGATCATCAGCTTTATCTTCTAAAACTATGTCACTAGGTTTTCTCCATTCTTTTCTGGGCAATATTTCTATAGCAACAATATCTCCATCAACTGCTCTATTAATGCCAATATGACCTTGTAATAAAATCTAAAAAAATGTTTTTACATTATTTACTATAAATGACATTGGTATTGTAAATAGCTCTGGAATTTTTATTATAGTTTCTACCTATAACATTTCTTTTAATAATTACCGGTTTTTCAAAACCACTGATAACAGATGTTCCCTCCAAGTAATTGTCTCGAGAGGCATAAAATGTTCCTTGGTATAATTTGCCATTTCTAATACCAGTGTGAATCTGAGTTGGAGTCCAATGTGCAGGATAAAGAGCATCCTTTGAGCAGCTTTCAGGTATAACATTCTTGGATAGTTTGTCCACAAGTCCAACAAAACCTTTTACATTCTCAACATAATCTTTAACTGAAACATAATTAATTTATAGTGTTTAAGCCTTATAATCTCCTAAAAAACTTTGGTAATAGTTAGTAAATGTTACATATATTAACACGTTCACTCCGGCGTGGGCCACCGGTTCCCGCGCTAGAAACTGCCTCACAGGGCGACGCGTACCACGGGTGGTACGCGTCGCCCCGTGTGTGTAATTGTGTTATTTGACTATTAGACGCTGAAAATTAAAATAATGAAAATTTGATGTAATTTCATTAAAAACTTTTGTTTTTAATAACAATTATAATTCATAATATATCATAAACATAAGTTTTGTTGAATAACATAAACATAATAATATAGTATTATAAATATAACCCAAATTCTATAATAATTTTTTATTTTTTATAAGGGCAAACATTAAAAGAACTTTCTATTTTTCTAGTTATATTAAATAATTGCAATCCGCGATAAAGCGCAGCATTAATTTAAGCACTGCCTCACAGCAAAACAAATGAAAATTACCCCGGTGTGAAAATATTAATGTTATTTCTATGTACAAATAATAATAATTATATATATATTAACTTTCTGAAGCTTACACTCATCTAAACACACCTGAACAACAAACAATTCCCTCATCTTGAGCAATATTTCTATTGGTCTGGTCATCAGTGAGTAACACAATCTGTGGATATTTACCATCCAAACTGTTAATACTCAAATGTGAGGCATACCAAGATGCTGCCTTACGTATTGCGCGGTCATTTCTATCATTTTGTTTTTCTCCAGGATTGCGCTCAACATATGTATCTCTAAAAAAATTAAAACATTTAATATAATATTACATTATAAAAGTGTAGTGTAAGTAAAATATCATAACTGAAGTCATTTTGTAAAATAAATAATTTCCCTGTAACTTATTTTTTTAAGTAAATATAAATAAAGTGAATCACATAATTTACTTTTGGTAAAAATTGTCAGTGAAGAAATTTTAAATGTTTTGATAATTAAAAATGAACAATTTTGTTTAATGATTAAAACTCACTATTTGTTACATTAATAGTTAAAATATGTTAATAAGATTAAAAATAAAAATGAGGCTAGAAATTAAAACTGTTACTATTGTATGTTACAACAAATCAATAATATATAACCTTTATTAAAACTAAATTATTTATAATATTATAAACCAAATAGTATAGATGATAATGTACATGAAAATCAAAACCAAAATCATATGTACTGACATTAATAAAAACAATGTCTTACTTATGATGTTCATTAACAAAAGAGTAAAATTTTCTCTTTTTCTTGCCAATTATCTCCAATAATCTTTGAAAGATAGCAGTATTCTGATGTTTAGCTTCCTCTAACACTGTTTGTAAAATTATAACATTAGTGAGGGCATACTCCTCTAGGACATCTATTTGGTGCAATACTACATTAGTATCCAGTATCAAGTAGTGACTGTAGTCAAAAAGAGCACAAATGGATTCAGGAGTTGTATCCAAAACAAGTTCATCATCTTTATGTGGACAGCTGTTGCAAGCAGATGAACCGCAAAGTAAATCACTTCGCAAGTAATGTTCCCTAACAATCTAAAAAAAATATATTATATTATATTACATATAATATTCATAATAACATTAATAGCTTTATAACCTTACTTTTAATATGTTACCGCGTTTAGTTTTAGTTAAAAATGTTTTTGTTGTCCACATTTTATAAATACAATAATTATTCTCAAGTCAACAATGTCTTTCCAGAAAACTAACTAAGAACTATTGGAAACAGCTTTATAAATGAATAGTTTCATACATACACATAACAAAACAACTTGATAGGTTTGGAAGGGCAATATTAAACTTTTGGAACCATAGATATAAACAGACTGGATAATTACACAATACTTATTTTACTTAATCTTACATTGCGTAGTTTATATTAGAATATATGATAAATTTTGAACTAAATAGACAGTACAGTTACAATGTTTTCTTAAATTTGAAAACAAAAATTTATAACATTACTTATAACAAAAATACGGTTTGGATTAAAGGAATTGTATCAAATTAATAAAATTGTGGGACACTAATATATGCACCCATGGATATCTCTATCCATATTATTACAGTTTTAAATGAGATCGTTAATTAAAGTGAAAAACTGATTTATTTAAATAAAAAAGCCAAGAAAATTTCCTTTACAAAGAAAGCGTTTGAAGACGTTCATACAACTAGTATTGAACTATAAGGTAAAGACGATGAAGACGAGAAAAAGAGGATAAAAATGTATATTAATTTAAAGATAATAAAAACCAATATTGTATGACGATTGTAGTTTAAGTTTACTAAATCCGATATTGGTGACCCTGAGGTGATCCAATATTGAAAAATATAATTTAAAACAACGTACTTAATATGAGTTGGTTTTGTAGACTATCCGGGAACCTGGTTATACATCATGTATGTATAAAAAAATCTTTGCAAAATTATATAATGTAATATATATTTAAAAATATCGTTTTACGCATAAGATTTTCAACTGAATAAATTTGTATCAGAATTATCAGTGAACTGAAATATGCCATGAGTTAGAGATGTGTGAATTTGGAGTTAATAAGTATATAACATTATGTCAAATTTTCAAAAAAAAACTTTTTTATCGGTTATATACTAACACTTGGCCTCGATTTCACCTGATGATAAGTGAAAATGAAGCCGTGAAGCGTGTTTGCCCAGAATAAATCTGCCTCTTACATGTATAAGTGCCGGAACACAGCAATGCTGTTATTGCTGCAGATTGACATTATGGTTGGTAGCTAGCCAGGCGAGTTTGAAAAACCCTACCACTATCCAGACTCTACTTCACCTGTGGCCCGGGAATCAAACCCGGGACCTCCTCGTAACATAGCAAGCGGCTAAACCACTGCGCCAGAGAAGCAGTCAAAACTATTCATATATCTTTTCCACTTAATTGTTATTATAGTAACTCCATAGCAACAAATTTAACTTTAACAAAAACAACTGCAGGCAAAGTAATGGCTATTTCGGTTAAATTACCACTATTTTGGACAGAAGGACCTTCTATCTGATTTAGACTAGCAGAAGCACAATTCGAAATAGCAGATATCACCCAAGAGCTAACTAAATATAACCATATCGTAGCAATATTAGATAGAAGGATAGAAGGTAAAGTGGCTGATGTTATAGAAAATCCTTCTAAAGAGATATGCTATGAACATCTAAAATCAGAACTGGTAAAACGTCTCAGCCTTACGAGAAGACTTCATGTGTAGACTGTTGGGTAATGATTGTATAGGAGATAAAATACCATCCCAATTCCTGAGGCTCTAATTTTTTAAAGTAATACCAGACAAGCTTCACAAACTTGGCTGGTACTTTTTTAAAAAATGTCGATATAATTCATCAATTGTGGTTAATAAGCAATGTTCAGGTTATCTCAACGGCTCAGAAAGATTGCATAAAACCAGCTTTCATGGAAGCATTAAATACAGAACGAAATTAAAAATCCATGTCAACAACCAATATTCTTACTTCCGTTTCTTCCATACGCCTGAATAAAGATGAATGCATAACGCAATCAGGCCGTCACGTGCCTTTCAAGTTACCTGAACTTCTAGCACCTTTAATAAAAAAATTCTTCTCCCCTTTTATTTTTTATTATTAATATTTATTTATATTTCTCGAAACTAGGCTTATTTTATACCGCGAGGGGGAGGGAGTGGCTAAAAGGCAAGCTCATCGTTACTTCAACAGTAAAAAGACGGTGAGGAAGAAAAATGGGAAAAAGGAAGAAAGAGCGTGAAAAGGGGATAAAGATGTATAATAATTTTCAAACAATAAAAATTAATATTAAATGATGATTAGAATTTTAGTTAATTTAATCACACAGTTATGTCTAAAAAATCTTGACAGTTGTAAGCCACAGATAATGTTATATATATATTCTGAGTAGTGTCAATAACATTTGAATAAGCCATTCAACGCCATTGTTCTATGTATCTAGTTTGTCAGTCTGCTTCATAGATGATACACTTTTTAACTTGTTGCGCTTTCAGAAAAGTTTTTATTTACAAAGTGCTAAATCTTTTATGTAGTTAAAATATTAATATCATGTTATTCATTTATAATAAAAGTAAGATTTTCGATTTTGGTTTATTAACCAATGACCGCAATTAAATAAACTAATCAGTGATTTTAAACATTAATTATTAAATATCGTTTTGATATAATACTTATGCCTAACCAACGGTGTTGTCGATCTCTTCAACAGTTATGGGAAGACATTTCATCAGTTTTTGTTAATTTTGTGGAAAGGATATTCTTTGTGCTCGGTGTTAATATAGCTAAACATCCGTGGAAAACAATAGGCATAGTATGGACATTTGTGCTATTAAGCTGTTTTGGTTTACTGAGGTTTCACATAGAAAAGAATCCTTTCAGACTATGGGTACCACCAGACTCGGACTTCTTCATAGACACCAACTGGTACATAGATCAATTTGGAACATCCTACAGATTTCAGAAAATAATTTTAACAGCTGATGATGTTCTGGATCCACAAATTTTCAAAACATTAAATAATATTACTAAAGAAATAGATTCTCTTACAATAACATATAAGTCTCTTAATTATACAATTAAAGATTTTTGTTACCAAGTTCCTGTGGTTAATTTTTTAAATTCAAATGAAGATATTGGATCTGATGCTAATGTGAAGAAAAATAGATCTATTTCAAAAAATAAAAAAAGTATTAATGATTATAGTGATTCTACATTATGGGTTGATGATGAGTTTTACTGTGGGTTCTTAGATAAGTTTTCACTAACATGTCTTCAATATAACATTTTGGATTTGTGGCAAAGTGATTCAGAACTGATTAACAATGTAACTAAAGATGATATTATTAGAAAAATTAACCAAGTACAAATTAATCCTGTCTCTGGTCATGAAATGAACTATACAAAATTACTAGGTGGAGTTAAATATAACAGTACTGGTTACATAACTTCTGCAGAATCATTGCTATTTATTTGGTATACTCATGTCAATATGTCAGATGCTGAAATGAATGAAGCTGGAAATTTAGTTGGAACTGAGGAATGGCAATCTATGCAATTGAGCATATGGGAAAAACAGTTCTTGATAACAATGAAAAATTTATCATCTAATATTAAAAGTGGAAAACTGTATTATGAAGCCGGAAGAAGTTTTGCTGATGTCAGTGGTGAAAGTATGTTTAATGATATGGATAAATTATTTATTGGAATTATAATGATGTTAATTTATGCATTAATAGCTCTATCAAGGTGCAATTGGTTAGAAGTGAAAATAACTTTAGGCAGTGTAGGTTTGTTGTGTGTTGGAATGGCTTATGTTACTGCAGTCAGTTGGTGTTCCATCTTTGGAGTACCATTTGGTCCAGTTCACTCTTCCATGCCATTTCTTTTAATGGGTTTAGGTATAGATGATATGTTTGTCATGAATGCGTGTTGGAAGATGGTTTCCAATTCTAAATCTTGTAAAAGTATTCCTGTTAAAGTGGGTCTCATGCTAAAGCATGCAGGGGTGTCTATAGTAATTACATCATTTACTGATATTGTAGCCTTATTAATTGGTGCTATTACCATCTTGCCTTCCTTAAAATCATTTTGTATATATGGTGCTGCTGGTGTATTCTTTGTCTTTTGCTACTCTGTGACATTTTATGTAGCAGTCTTCTCATTAGACTTGAAAAGAATGGAACAAAATAGAAATGGTGTACTATTTTGTTACACTCATAAAAAAACTATGTCTATAGAAGAAGATACAACAATATTCCATCAAATATTTTGTCAAATCTATAAAAAAGCTATTTTTACTAAAGCTGGTAAAACAGTTGTCATATTATTTACTATTATTATGACCTGTTTTAGCATACAAGCAACATTAAAATTGGAACAGAGATTTGATCCTAAATGGTTTATACCTGAAAGCTCTTATTACAAGGAATTCATTTCTAATTATGAATATTATTATCCAGATGATGGACAGGAAGCTATGGTATTTTTAGGTAAAATGGATTACAATTATGAATTTCCTAATATTTTACATATGATTGACACATTACGCAATAATTCTTATGTTATGGATATGATTACTTGGGTTGAATATTTTCATGGATATGTTTTAATAAATTATAACCATGATTTAAAGAATTATAATGTAACAGATACTGACTTTAATAAATACCTTTCAAGATTTCTGTTTAGCCCGATTGGGGGAAGGTTTCAGTCAAATTTCAAATTTCAGGAACCTCTTGTTTGTGGTCAAGCAGCCAGTGATATTAAGGCATCTGTAATGTCATTTAAACTTAAAAACTTCCAAGGTCCAGAAGAATATATACCTGCAATGAATCATGTAAAATATGTTGTTAAATCTTCAAATATATCCAGTGGTGATGGTTATCGAAGTGTTTGGTCTAAGGTATTTGCTAACTGGGTGACAGATGAGGTAATAGGTATTGAAGTAGAAAGGAACATTGAGTTAGCTTTATTATGTGTAATGGCTTGTACCATTGTACTCATTACTAATCTTCAAATGTGTTTGTGGATATTCATTTGTGTATTGGTAACTATCATTAATGTTTTGGGTTGGATGCAAAGATGGGGAATGACTGTCGATATTGTTTGTTGTATTGGGCTAGAATTAGCAATTGGTTTGTGTGTAGATTATGCAGCTCATGTTGGTCATACTTTCTTAACTATCTCAAATGGATCGCGCAATGACAGGGCCTTTGAAACTGTTACATCTATTGGTTGTGCAGTTTTATTAGGTGGTGGTTCCACCCTTCTATCATTGTCTCTATTGGGTATGTCAGAAGCATACACCTTCCAGTCTTTCTTTAAGATATTTCTTCTAGTAATTCTATTTGGACTATTTAACGGTCTAGTATTTTTACCTGTAACACTTTCTTTAGTTGGACCTGATGCCTATAGAATTAAAGATGACAAAGTTGACTCTCCTGAAGCTGTGGAACTAAATGACAAATTTGATGAAAAGGATAACAATATAATTGCGTGACTAATGTTGTGGAAAATATTAATCTCAAAAACAACCTACTGTCATGGATCAGTTTAAATAGCGTACAATTAAATTTTTTATAAGGCATTTAAATAATTAATTAATGTTGTTATAATCAAATGTAAGGGTAAATACAAATACAAACCTTTTTCCATTGTGATATTGGGAATTTGACATAACAATGAATATTTTGTAAATTTTTTTACAGTGGAATGACGAATATGAAAATGTATTGTATTTAAATGTACAAATGAAGTAGCAATTAGGTTTTGTGATATTAGTATTGATATTAGAATGGTCACAAATGTTTATAATAATGGACTTTTATCATTTTCATTAAATTATAAAACATACTAAATATTTTTATTTCATACAATCCTTTTAAGAGCATATATAAAAATTTAAAGTGATAGTACATAATGGATACTAATATTGAAGATGAAAACTATCAGTTACTAACATGATTTAAAATATGTCGGGGATATCCAAAATATATAACAACATAAGCGGACATAAGTACTTCTCGACCTGTGAGAGTAACTTTGGGGCTATCTACTCATGCTCTTTCAAATGGTTATTTTTTTACGTTTATGCAATGAAATCCATTTTTATTTTTTATCTGATGCTGGAAATGAATTTATTAAGCGATTAATGCGAAAATATAACAATATCAAAAAAAAATAATACAATTTCTATTGGCCTTCCATTTACTTTTAAATCATGAATATTAATATTGATAGATTTTGTTCTCTGAAATATAGATGTTGGTAATTATAACAACATTGTTGATAGGGTTGCAGATACTAACTACAGTAGTATTTGGAGGGGTACATATAGACTACCAAATGCAGGAGGATGTTTTCTGTTACCCCCACAATTATAAACGTTAAGAATATGTGCATTAAGAACAGTTGTTAAGAGACTCGCCTTTTTTATATAACATGTGATTGTTACTTTGCGGTACTCCATAACTTCATAAAACAAAAGAAAATGCTTCTAATCGCAAATATTACGACTAAATTACAGTGTCAATGTGTTTCGTCACTACACGTGACATCTTTAGAAGATTTATGCGATCTCGTTTGACATCGCACTGTCGAACGCATAACACGTCGAGAACCATCTTGTTTATAAAATATTGCAGTATCCATAAAACGCATCGCATGATTCATTGTTATATGACGCTTTATTTTTGATTCGAATATATGCACGTTTTGTCTGCAGTGATTATTAATTAACTGTATAATACCATTAACGATACATAACAATGGAAATTATTTTTTTATCGGTTATGGGCTAACACTTGGTCTCGATTTTGTTAATGTTTGGTGATAATAAGGCCGTATATGTTATAGAGTTTTCGCCCAGAATAAGTTGAGGGTAGTAGGCGGGTTCGAAAAACCATTCCTCTATTCAAACTTCAATACTGCTGTTGCCCAGAAATGGAACCCGAGACCTCCGCGTTACAAAGCAAACGGATAAACCACTATGTTACAGAGGCAATCTAATTCATTTTTAAGAAAAAAATACTTGCGCAAAAGGGAAACGTTATCATGACAAAACGCCCACGGGTTACTGACAGGGCATGTTATTGTAAAATATTGTGCACAATATGTAATTGCGTTATATATAATGTATTCCTGTGAGATAAATTGGATGTGAACCGCAAGTTTGTGTGATAATTAAGAAATTAGGTTAAAAATTGCGTCATAGTTGTAGTTACATAGACCTAAAATATCTAATTAAATATTTACTTGGTGACACGCAAGAAAATCAACCATCATTTCATCAAGATCCTTCTTCGCCCCTTTATGGCATGGTCACTCGTGTACGACCCCGCAAGAGCAGATCCAAAATTGTAGCCTTTTCAGTAGATACAAATCTCCCCTGTTTCTTTCCAACCATTAAAAATTATTTAGGTGACGGTCCCTTTTCCCCGAGACTAAAAGACCAGTGCTCAAATGTATTAAATAAATAAATTGTAGATATATGTGGTTTAACCCTTTATGTATACTTATACTAATTAATTAATTATAAATAATATCACAATTGTCAATTTTTTACCGAGAAGCCGGAAAAAGACAAAAAAGACGCGACAAAAAACTTTAGTTTGAGAGAAAGACAATTCCATATCATGCCTCAGATTATGCACGCTAATAATATAAATGTATCTTATTATGCCTGAAGTCGAGTAAGTTACTCTTCACCTTGTGATCATACCCCGGTTACTAAAACCCGCCGCCGACACAAGGCGCGTACCAGTTCGAGCGGACAGATTTAAATCATAATGCGAAGAGTCTATTATAATAAATGAAAATAAATTAGTTTTTATTAATATGCTCGCTGACAGATCGTTTTTAAATATTTTTCCCATATGATCTTTTGAGGCGCACATATAGAATTCAATGACAATCCGTCATTTATTTATTAACCATTTTACTAAATTTTGATTAGGATTAAAGTTGTATGTAATTATTTTAAAATTCTTACTTGTGCTATTTAGGATAACACGTGGTCATAATTTTTTCAAAAGTAATTTCAGCATGGGTTGTATATGCCCTACATAGCAGGGATCCTGTCAATAGCAATTTAACAAGTGTTTTTAATTAATTATTTATAATTGCGTTATAAAAGAGAAACTTGGTTTTTTCTATGCGAGACACCGTATGGGAAATATTACCTTGATTGTTGAGTACATTTGAATTCTAGAGATACTTTTACCTCATATAAAGATATCATATAAGTACCTTAATATTAATTATCGATTTGCTCGTCCCTTATCAATACTAATCGCAATTTTATTACATAAATTTGCAAAATAGATTAGAAGTTAGAATAGAAGTCATCAATTTTTGCAGTAGCTCTAACAAAAGCATCAGTAGCATTACATAAAATACGCTTTTGTCAGATGCCCCTCGAAATACTGTGACATGCCTTATAAATAAATCTGGGTTTCAATAGAACAAAATTATGTTTAAATTATTTAAATGCCTCCGTTGATTGTTGAGCTCTTTGACCCGAATAACTTAATTTCACTTAATAATTGATGTTATTAAATATAATTGGCTTCGATATTCATGTGATTGACCCCTTGAACGTCTTATCTGTTTGAATACCTATAGGTACCTACATTTTTTACATTGGAAGTGTAATAAAAATCTCTTATCAATACTGGAATTGTATCAAACCTTTGTACAGTACAATATAAACCGTTATTAATTATATGCAATAATTTGTCGTAATAAAAATGTTTTTTGAATAAATAAAAGCCCTAAGTTCATAAATTTAAGAAATATGGGTAAAGATAAAGCGACAAATAACACATTGCTCTGTTTATAGGTCTATGAATTAATTGATTGCTAAAATATAAGTAAGTAGTTTAATTAGTAATAGTGCAAAAATAAATTATTCGTTTACTAAAAAAAAAAATCGTTTACTAAAAAACTATCAACTGACAATATTCATATTTTCTTTAGTTACAGGGATGTATTTATATAGTGTGTGTTTAAATATCTTAATAATTTAAAATTAATTAGGTCTTTAACTTATTGTAATAACTAATTTATTGACATTAACTACATGTCATACCAACTTACTACGACGTTTGGAAAATATAAAAAGATTAAATAAATTACATATTTACACTGGCGTGGACGAGTTGAATTAAAATCGATCCATGAAAAAGAATCAAAAAAAATTATGCCTATCTTCGTGGCAGTGGTTTACCGCATGCCTTGTATCCCGGAGGACCCGGGTTCGGTTCCCAATTAACAGGTGTAATGGAGTCTGGATTGAGATGTAAGAGTTTTGGACCCCGGCTAGCTATAATCCTCAATGTCAAACTGCTTTCTACTGTGTTCCGGCAGTTATACATGTATGAGCAAGAATTATTCTGAACGAACACACTTCACCATCTACGGCCTCATTGTCCTTTAACATCAAGTAAAATCAAGGTCAAGTATTATTCTACAACCAATAAAAAAACTGACTAAAATTTTGTTATGTTTAAAAATCCATTACTCCAGTTTTGTACAAGAGGCTGTGCGCATATACATGTGTATATGCGCATAGCCTAATATTTCTTAAAGAACTTGCCACAAAATCACAAAAATAAGTTATTAATTATTTATATTTATTAATCAATTAAAAAATTAAAGTTTCAGTTATTTAAAAAACAAACAAAGCAAATAGCAAAGCGTTCCTCTTATAGTAAGCAATAGAGAGAGGGACTAATTACACAGCTCCAAATTGCGCTCGTGACCTCAAATCTTAATGGTACTTTGCCCCTTACGCCCTTCAAACCGGATAAATAATTTCAATAGTTAATTTGGTGGTAACGGCCATAACTTTACCGATAAAGATATTTTATAGAATATGTTTTACAGAACATTTATAATTCCGTCTGATATTTTTTTAGCTTGGACCAAAAAATATTTCATTGATTAATTTGAGCAAAAGAATATTTCGTATTTGAAATAATATATATATATACTTGAATTAAAACATATGGCAATTGTCATAATGCAAATCCATTCTAATTAATCTATAGATAATGTATCATAGTCTTTTCTGATAAAAAATATTTCATGAACGTTTTTTTTGTTGATTATAATAATTAAGATAATATGAATCAAAAACTGTGGAAGGCGGTTATTTCATGAGCAAAATCTTTATTAGCTTTGTCATTCAAATTGTAGTATTAATATCCTGTAGTCCTGTTTAAGAAAACTCACATAAGAATCTTTCCGCTACTTATAAAGTAGAGCAACGCTGCGTGTCGGCCAATGCCTCAATATCCTATTTAGACAAAAGATTTGGGCGAAGCAACAAGAATGCGTAAATTGTATATTAATTTTAAGTTTTTTTATAATATATTTTTTTTTCATTTAAATTTTAATGAGATATTTGGTAAAGTTAAATGTTATTTATAATAAAAAAGTTACTTCTTAAATTTGTAACTGGATTTCGAATTATCATTATGCTCCTCTTTAGACATAGATTTAATCTTAATCGACATTATATAGTTTTTGTATTTCTTTTTTGTACACACACGGCGAATGTCGATTCAAATTGATTTATAAATTCAATACAAGTAAAACATTGGTTGAGGCCATTCTCGACCATGTTATTACTAATTATTATAATGAACATTTTAAAATAGTCTAGCTGTTTATGAACCGATTGAATATTACAACTGGTAGCAATCATTTAAAATATAGAAGCTGTGACCTCTAGAAGTATGAATGATGATTATTTATTTAATATGATAATTTTCGGTGAACGTTACGTAGTATTAAAAACGTTTATTATTTAATAAGAAAATGATATGTTTTTTAGAATATTACTTTACAGAAGCGCTGCCAGATTAAAAAAAAATTAAGTTTTTGTCATATATTTTAGGTTGTGGATTAGGTAAATCTTTTATTTCAAAAAGAAACAATAAAATATCTCAGACGGCCACATGTTTTTTAATTCTTTAATTATTTTCTCTTATTTCTGTCGTGATAACTACTGTACCGGTAATACAGCGTAAAATGTAAGCCGGTTATAAACATACTACTTAAAATAGGAAATTATGAAATCTAAACATTATTTGCTAAAATAACTGCTTTTGCGAACTTTTAATAAAGTACTCGAAAGCGGATATTTTAGTTTAACTCTTTACTTAATAATCCATCATATTTCCTGATTATTTTACTGCAGACACTGACATACTATTTAATTCTAGAAGTATTCTGAATGGTTTCACATAATGACTTAATTCCGAGTGGTTTCTCTTTAAAAAAAGTCTGTGAGATTGCGAAATTCTAGGCATTTGAATATGTATAACAATGTTGCTTCTGTATCGTATTATCGAATTACAATGTATGACGATAAGTAAATTAGGTAAATATACTAAATATTGTATTCAATCCTTTAATCTTTACGATGTATTGATTAATTACTTTAGTAATGTTCGTTATCTATCTGTTCGTGTGAAAAGTAAGTCCGAGAATTAAACATTTTAAAATCCTTTTAAATACGCAATATACGTACAGATAGGAAGCGCTGGTTAGTAACTTATTGCTACACATCAAATAAAGCTCGATAACTAAAATAGTTCTAGGCCTTAAAAAAAGTGTCAGTAGAAAAGTTAAAGGTAAATCATAATCATAACTTTAAAAATAACACTATAAAGAGTAAAACTTTGAATAAAAATATGTTAAAAAGAAAGGCTTTCGTTATGGTTGACCATATATTTCAAATTTACAAATAAGTATATTTTACGTACTTTAACTTATAACAAAGTTTCGCTGTTCAAATTTGCTTGTATTTTATTTTCCTACTTTGCACGCGAACATATATATTAGACACTTCTGTGAATTATTCATATAGACTTTTAATGCAGTGTTTACCAAACTTATAACGACTAACAGAAGTGATGAAGCCACCTAATGTTATTTCACAGTTTTATTTTTAAATATAATTATTTTAAATTTCAAGTAATCTCTAATCGCACGGACTGATTAATTGCTGTTAGACTTAGAGATTTTTTAACCCGATTAGATTTTTTGTAATCAAAAGTAAAAAACTAAACCACAAGGCCAGGACATGGACTATTATCGTAATTAAGATTAAATTTTAAATTATCTGTATTAAAAGTTTATGGTATCCTGAACATAGACTCATAAAAAATGTGTATTACGTAAAATGTTAGAGACATAAGGAACTAAACAATATTATTAACTGATGATGATGATTATAAAAGTTATTTCATATCTCTTAGTTTTAGTACTCTTACTTTTTAAATATATTTTTAATATATGTTACATTAAAATTATAATTTGATATAATTCTTAGAAAATTTCCAAATGTGGAAACGATTACTGTTTCACGGAAAACCTACATCTTTCAATTAAAAACTAAACGGACCTTTAGTTAAATTGTACAAGTTAAAGCTAAATTTTGTCATCCTTAGTTTGTCCTAAATCTATGTTAACTATTCTCTTCCATCTACAAGTTTGTTGGAAGTAATAATTTATGATAAGTCCGCCATTGTACAATTTTTCATGCTTTTCTTATTTAATAATTCATACAACTAACCCATCCTCACTTTCTGTGCTTACTGAGGAACTTGATTAGTTATGTAATAAAAATTAGACACTTTTCCTGAACAAAGTTTTTGACAAATATGCCAATTTTCAGACGCGAGTAGGAAATAAAACTTGATATTACGGTAACAAAGATGAATTAAGTGTACAGTAATGGCTGTTTTAAATTTAATGTAGTTGGATTAGTAATTTTATGATGCATGAATCCGTGCTAAGATGAATCATTTAGAAATATTGTTGCATTTTATTACAATTTTGCCCATTACACAAAAAATAATGTAACGAAAAAATGTTCTAGCAAATAATCAATAATTGTAAAAATGTCAATAATAAAAAAAAATATTGACATTTAAAATTTTACTTTATTGTCAATAGCTGATATAACATGAAGTATTGTAATTCTTGTGCTTTACTATATATTTCATGAAACAATTTAACATGACTCGCGTTCTATAGTTCAGTTTGAATTATTCTTTTGTATTTATATTGTATAAGTTGTATACTATATGGAAGCGAACTTTCGTCCTTTTCAAAGTGGACAAACAATTAATGCAATAAACTGTTACCGTTTAAAATTTCATCTTATGCTTATATATATCTATCAAATTATTTTCACGTTTGTAGATAAAGATGTCAATAATGTGTAAAAGAATCACGCTCGAACTGCACCGTTACATTTAAAAATACAAGTTTTCTATAACGCATTAACCTCCTTTACGATCTAGGAGTCACGCGGATCCAAAAGTTGGGAATGGTTGTGATAATCCCCTGTATCCTGGGGGCTTGTTGTTTGAGAGGTCGCCCATCAGCGGTGAACACGTGGAATGCCTGCATGAAAGCCGCGAACACTTGGAACAAACTCTGTCGGGCATATGTCTCACCTGCGCATAGCCGTCGACCTGCAAAACGAAATTGCTTAAACGATTAATAGCACTTAACTCTTTTGTTAAGGGTGTCGAGTACAATCAACGATTAATTACCAATGATCTGTGCATCGATTGCCGTATGTAATCGACGTGCATAGTTTAGTACAAATTTTTAAAGAGAATTCACGATTATACTACCACTTATACCTAGAGTAGGTAAAAAATAATCAACTCTACGATTAAATCTCTGAATATTAAAACAATATACTAATTTTCATGATTATCGTTTCGTATAATATTTAAAGTCCTGACTGATTCAGCGAATGCTCTATATATCATAGGACAGGCTAAGCTGCTGGTCCTATGTGCATGTTATTTGGAGAGTATGTTCTCTCTGATATGTAAGTATTCACTATTAAAGAGTTTTTTCATATTCAAACACTAAAAAAATCAAATTTTATTAAAAAAAAATTTAATTCTTCAATTCAATGGACTCAAAAATTGGTACATGTACAAGAGGGGGATTAATGTTAATACTTAATGAAACAATTACACCCAGAGATGCGGGCGTATTACGGCCAATCGTACAACATGATTAGACAGTTGTTATGGAGCTCTTAAGAAAGTGTAGATTGCAGAAAATTACAAAGTGGAGTAAGTCAGCAAATGGAAAACAAATAAAGTATACATGTAATTGTAACGTAAAATAAAGTAACAAAGAAAAATCTACTTAATTATAATAGAGGCTTGCGGGCATCAGAAGATGACGACGAAGATATTTTTAAGTATTAAGATAAATATGATAAGCTCCGTAACAATCTTTAATAAAGCAATACATGCTGTTTTATGAAGATATTGTTATTTTTATTGCGTGTCTTTTTTATGTTGAGTTTCTGTGTTAATATTCTTCCATCATAATGTAATTCATTACCAGACTTCAATATTTATCATCACCTTAAAATAAGCCCTCAAAACAATGTATAATTTTACGTTACTTTTTCGTAACCATATTGTTTGTTTAGAAAGTTGATGTGCCATTTACGCCCACATATTGCAAGATAATAAGAGGTCAATGAACGATATAATGTCTCATTATACGCAATACAATCGAAAAAGTTATTTTAAAGACAACGACATGTTCAACTCTTCAACGAAAAGGTATTACATCAAAAATGTTCCAAAAAGGAAACATCCGTGGATCATTTATAATAAATATTGCACAAGACATGCCAATAAATACAAAAATGTAAATTTCAATAACTAGTAAATAATCATCATATTAATTTTGAAGTGTCTAAAAAACTATAATACTATATTGTACATAATAGGCAAATCGTTTCGACCTCTGGAAACTGGTTTCACCGTTCAAACGTTTATACACTCCTTATATAAATCAAACTCATAGGTCAACAACTATTTAGGATTTTAAACATTGATTTTAATATTTTCGTTTTTATATGCATGTAATGTATGTAAAATACATGCTTCATCTTGAACAGTAAGATGCATATTGAATTATTAATTTGGCAGGTGAGGGTTAATCAACGTATGCCTACTACTACTTAACCGATCCTCAAGTTTTCCCCTTATAATATGTTGACACAAGCGGTACTTTGCGGCATTCCATGACTAAAAAAAAGCAACAAAATAGTTTTGATAATTTTCCACTTTTTGTAATCGCAAACAACGACTAAAGTTCAACATTGTGCTGTCGAACGCATAACATCTCCTGAAAATGTCACGTGTAGTGGTGAAACGCGATGAAATTGTAATTTAGTCGAAATATTTACGATAAAGAAACGCGAAAATTATCAAAATTACTTTTCCTTTAATCTGAACTTAATTCTGTTTAAATGAGAATGAAGGGTGAAAATAAATTTCCTGTTAAACTATAAAATAAAATCAGTCAACGGAAATGCGTCGTTTACAAAGATGCAATTAAGTAATATAAAAAATTTTACGTAATACATAAATTTTATTATTTCTTTGTATTAATTGTTAAAATTTTGATGACAGTTATCACTTTAATATTTATTTATACCTTCTAAATATACGTTATGACAAGAGGTTGCCGAAAATTGCATAAACTTGCACCACTGCACATGTCGAGTACCAGTTCATAAGAAAATATCCTACCAATTATATTCCAAAGCTAAATTTTTATGAATACATCAAAGTAAAAACAAATTTTCAAAATTTTTAAAAAGTTATAATATTATACTTTTTTTTCATGGGAAAAACCTACATCGGTTACTTTACCACTTTGCTGGGGCATTGAAAGAGTTACGCCAAACATTTACCGGCTTAAAACCCACTGGCCGCGCCATCCGTTGAAACTAAGGGTACGCTTTACATACCACCCTTACTTATAATATTACCTGCTCCAAACGGTAGCGACTTATCTTTGCTCAGTTGTAAACGTCCATCGACAATAAATCGCTCGGGCCGAAAGTTCTCCGGATCACCCCATATCTCCTTATCCATATGCAGCGATACATAATTTACGTTCACCATTGCACCCTGTAACAAAGAAACAAAAAACAATTAATGTACTTTAGATAAAAAATACGCTTCGACCATCTAATCTTCAAGGCCACGGATACCGTTATGCTCGGAAATGTGTTAGCAGCACGAAATTTCACCAATAATATGTGACAACTTAACAGAATAAATAAAAACAATACTATCACTCTAACCTTAGTTAATAATACCTATTACATATATATATTTTTAAAATTAGTCGCGTATTTACAATGCATATTATCAATAATTTCAAGAATTAATCGAATTAGATGCTCTATTATTATATTACAGTAAGATCAATAGTTAAAGATCTCCATCATATTTTCGTATCGATAACAAGCATTTAGAAGTCACAGGGTTCGTGTCAACAAGTATGTTAAAAATATTATAGTATTTGTGAGCGTTTAATTTTCTTAACTATTATTGATATGGACAGAGTTGAAATCAACGCCTAGCTTTCTTGTACACGATCATGTTTTTAAAATCTAGAATATCACCTACTATGTGCATGTAAATTATAAAACATTTTAAAAGGAATTTTAAAATCGACAACTAAAATGTCATTGACAATCGAGTTCTATCTGAAAAAGGCATTTTGAGTTTAAGTTTTGACTTCATATCATAAAAGTAATAAAAGTACTTGGTGTTCGTTTTAATTTACACTTAAAAGTCTCAATTATAAATAGTTACTATTGCATTTACATTTCAATAAATAGTATATAGTAGTTTACTTTTCCTGCTTAACAAAGGAATGAGTCATTTTTGTGTCCTTCCGTATACAAACCAGCTGCGAAATCTTACAAAGATAAGCATTAATATTAAAATTGCTCCTAGTAAACACAAAGACATTCATCTTTCTTTTACAAGTATATTTTTTAATTTGTTTTACAACACTTGTCGACGCAGATGTTACAATCCTAACAATACGACCTTACAATAAAAAAAAAATTAATTTAATGCTCTTCAGTATTATGTAAAATATGACATAATAGTTCATTACCTCAGGAATGTTGTAGCCATCGAGCACGGTGTCAGACATAGCTCGATGAGGTACACCAAGCGGTACAAGTGGCTCTATTCTCATAGATTCTCTTAAACAGGCTTCTGTATAAGGCATGCTGTAAAAAATATGTATTACAATAGAAATAATCAAATCATAAATGTCACCAACCAGACAAAGTGCACAGGTTTTTTCTTATCGTTTTTCACCTTTACACACATTTAATTAAAAGTGGTACATTTCCAGATATAATTGTTGATTGAGATTAATATAATAAATGTGCCATTTTTGTGGGAAAATATATAGTTGTGTACCGCTGTGAAGATTGTTTAACCCTTATAACTGTTTAATTTAGTTTCGAAAAACTTTTTCTGCCTGCACGATTATTTATCAATGATGACGAGTATGCTCGACGAAACCAATGTAAGACTTTTGTGCTATAAAATTAATAAATTGTGTTAAAAATCAAGCATTGCTTGTTGATTTTTAGAAAATCTTAGTTTTTATTCATAGTTAACAAACACTATTTCACAATTTTATTCCTCAAAGGTATTGTAATACCTCATATTACTTTTCCTGTTAGAAAAATTCAAAAGATTCTTAGCTTTAACTCTCTGAACTGTCACGCCATACACAATCATCTGAGAAACGCTTACACATTCATTAAAAAAAACCGGCTTAAAATGGTACATCCCATAAGTTTGTTCTTCAGATTATTAGCAGGTACTACTTATTTATAAAAAAAGTAGCCCGGACTAACCGAACATTCTAAAGTTTATGTTTTTGAAAGCTCTTTATTTTTCATGATTCAAAAAAAATTTAGTCGTTGCATTAATTTATAATATGAACGCAATTTTTTTATCTTCATGACGAATATACACGGCATTATTCAAAAGTTTGTCATTTTGCTATGACGAGTATACTCGACATAAACAGAGAAGAGTTAATGGTATAGAAGTTTATACGATATCTCGTTATCTTGTAGGAAGTTCTAATAAAATTGTTTTAAAATATTTTTCATAGTCGAATACTTACACTAATTTTCATAGATTCAATGAACGACCTAGTAACATGCTAAGGTGTCCTATTAGCTCTAGTGTTTATTACAACGAAGAAAACAATTTGAAAACTTGCTGTGTAAAGAGTCTTTTCACCCTAGATCTGTTTTAATTCTCGTGGAGATCGATAGAATAGTAGATAAGCAGACATATTTGTTATAGTACATTTTTTATCAACGATACACTACAGTACACCATTAAATTAATTTTTAATTGCACCAGAGTCTATTGTACGGAATATAATAAATATACTTTGGATGATATAAATAAAATACTAGATTTTACATTTAGTAAAAGATAGCCATAAACGAACGAGAATGTGTTAAAAAAACGTTTTCATTGTCCCTCAGAGTCCGTCCCAACGACAATAAACTCGAAAATTATTTGGAGGAACTCGATAGTTTACTCAATAAAGATTTAGGGAACACCGCCGCTACTTTGTCGATTACCAATATGAATTTATGACTATCCTATTTGCAATCGCAAAGGAATAGAGCATCGTGATAACGGAAAAACGTATTTCATTGTTATTCCAATCATAAAATAACAAATGAAAATCTTAAAACACTATTCAAATTTAATACTAAATTTTTTGTTTTATTTCACTTTCATTGCAGAGATGCTAAAATTTTTTTTTTGAAGAATATCAGACAGAATATATTTAGGTATGCATATCACGCATATCTTAAACATTTTTACAAACAGTATTTTGTTTAAAACCGGAAAATAGAAATAGTAAATAAAATAGTTAACCCCAGACGGAAATATCTACATCATCAAAAGAATCTGATATTTATTAGTTTTCTAATTATAATATAAACAACTCTTTTGAAATAATTACTGCATTAAAATTAAATACTTTTACATACATCTATTTGTTGTGCTGTTAAGAATTACATCGTACATAATGAAATACGAAAAATGAAAAGATGATTGTTATTTAAAACCCAAAAGTAGGTAATTCCGAGATACATAATGTTTATGCTTATCATTGTACTTAATCACACAAGAAGCTTATGTTTACGCCATTAAAAGATATTGTTTGCGTTTTATTTATTATCACCAAAAATACTTAAAATGTTAGTACCGGTTCAAATACATATTTTTGCATTACAAAACAAATTTCTTTTTGTTACATAAACATTTATAGTCTCCTTTGATTGTATAGCTAAGGAGGTTGAAGTCAAACCATATAAATGCAATGTTGTTATTATTTTTGATCTGATATCTAATATATCAGTCACCTCTGCATAGAATAAATTATATTTTATTTTATAATAATATTGATTTATTAATAACCTACTACTGAAATATGAAGTAGAAAACGTAGATAAAAAAATAAAACATCGGTTAGCAACAATCATTAATTGGCTTATTAAGTTTAGTAATAAATACACTGGGTTTGTGCGTCTGTAGCGCGTAGAAAATTATGCAATATTCGACATCTAAATGACACGCCAAGCCCTAAACTCATTGACAAATGGGTCAAAAAGTTTGAAGAGACCAGTTCAACGCTGGTAAAATCAAAATTTGGACGTCCAAGGTCTTCAAGAACGGATGAAAATATAGACAGCGTTTTTCAATCTGTTCGTGACAATCCAGACCTTTCGATTCGGAAGCGTGCTCATACTTTAAACGTGCATAGATCGTCGTTATTTCACATTTTAGACAAAGATTTAAAGCTACACCCCTACAAAATTTAATTAGTGTAACAATTAAAGCCGCACGATGCTGGGCAGAGGTTTGACTTCGTAAATTTGATGATTGAGCGCTTTTCAACGTTTACCTACGTAATCTTTTCGGATGACGCTAATTTCCATCTCAATGGTAAGCAAACAAAATTGCCGATACTGGAGTGCAACTAATCCAAAACACAAATATCAGAAACTACTACATTCGCCTAAAGTGACCGAATGGGCTGCAATGTCGGCATGCAAGGGATTATCTGCCCTTAATTTTTTGAAGATGAAAAGGAACGCGCAGTTATAGTAAACTCGGACTGTTATGTAGAGATGCTAGACAACTTCTTCGTGCCTGAACTGCAAAAGTTTCCTGGTTAACCCAAAGAACATGGTTCCAGCAGGACGGAATAACTTCACACATATCCAACAGGTCTTTACCACGAGTGCCTGAAATTGTTCCTAGCATATTGATATCTAGGAGACGTGACATAAATATGCCTCCACAAAGTCCGGATTTAACCTATTTGGACTTTTTACTGTGGGGTTACGTCAAATCTAAAGTTTATGCCAATAAACCGACTTCCTTGGCACAATTAAAAATATCCATCACGAAATGGCAGCCATCACGAACAATACATGCCGAGCTGTCATAGAAGATTTTAGAGCTCAATTAAATGAATGCCGTGAACGCAACGGTTTACACTTGGACGATATAATTTTCAAGAAAGAAATTCCCTAAAAGTGTATTTTAATATGTAATACGTTTTTTTTAATAAACTCCTTGTTTAATTTTTTATCGATTTTTTAAATGTGAACTTTCTTTTGAGTCAACTTGTATATTTCTTTATAATTAACTTTGTCAAGCGGATCTCTTAAATCTGTAATTATAACTGATTCACTGATAGCATTTTATATCAACGCACACCCTAAACCACTGGTCCATAAGACATGAAATTTACAGGGTGTGTTCTTTGTGATGTGTAGGTATCTAATAAGAAGGTTTTATGAAATTCCATTCTTATGGAGAGAAGTGGCGATTGTTAATGAAACCTAATATTCTCAAAGTCGATAGACTCGAAAATTGGTACATATTCTTGAGGGGCCATAAACATAATATTAAATAATAGTAATTACTATGCTCAGAGAAACGGGAGGAGTACAGTTTGTTTGTTTTATAGCGCGAGGTTCCCAGGTTCGATCCTGAGCCATATGAGTATTGAATTCTGGATAGTGGTAAGGTTTTTGATCCCGCCTGTTTCGGTATCCATCAATATCAATCTGCAGCCATAATGGTATTGCTGTATTTCGGCGGAAATGCATTTGAGAGCCAGAGTATTCTGGGCGAGCACACTTCACTATCTACGGCTTCATTGTCATTTAACATCACGTGTCAATTGAGGTCAAATGTTACTCCATTGCAGTTAATAAAAGAATATGCAACAAAAATGATTTCCTACTTGATTCGATCGTCGATTGTTGGAAGCCTATCGCGTCCAACAACGCGGTCTATCTCCTCGTGAATTTTCTCCTGCACCCCGGGATAGAGCAACAGTTGTTCGATCAGGATACTAAGCATCATCTCTAAGGCGGACGCCGTAGGGAACATATAATCCGTGCACACGAGCACCAACTGGTCAACTGGAAGAAACAGCGAAGCCTGAAGATTTTATAATATTAATATTTCTATAGTTTTAGTTTTCATCATATTTGAATAGAAAATAGATTTCATCAGAAATTTAATTCCATGACTCAAAGATGTATCTGAATATTTATAACTTATAACGATAATAATGAGCTATTAATATTAAAATATTGAATCATACTAAAAACAAATTTTACTTTGTTTAAAATTTTCTCATTAACCTCTGTAATATTAAATATTAAAGAGACAATTATTAAAAAAGACGATCCAATGGCAAAAACCACAAATTATTTTTTAGCAATGAAATAAGAAGTAATTAAAACACAATTGCTATTATAAAGTGCTATGAAAAATAATTATTACCAGAGTACGTAGTCCTTTTTTTGAGGTTTATTTCGTCCTTCATTTTCTTTATGTATACGTCGAGAAAGTGACGATCATAAGTATTGTTGTGCGTGTCTAGCGCTTCTTTTATTATACCCTACACAAAAGAAACGTTTACTTTTAAGAATAATTGTAGATTTGTCGGGGGCTATAAGAATAAGTTAAATAATAAATAATTCTTTTTATTTAGCTTTACTTTTGGCGTACCGTAAATAAATCCAGAATACGTTGATTACCCTCTCTAAGTCCTTTATAGCCGCTATATTCTGGCAGTATATCCTTCAGCCATGGTGTGTAACTGAGGGCAGCACCCAAGTCATTTGAATTACGTTGGAACATCAGAGCTCCGCGAGCTGTATTCCACAAAATGTGGTAATCCGATCTCGGTATAGTGCTTTGGGTGAAGACGTGCATCATTCCATTCATGAATGGTACCGCAAAAAAATGTGGTAGATATATGAGATCTCCTTTCACCAAGTCCTGTAACATAATCATACTTTACAGACATTTTACTTCATTATTCTTAAGTATGATTTCTAAAACTCAATGATGTATTATTTCTCGTGCGACAGGTCTAACCAGAATTTTAAATATAACATAAATATTTGTACCTTAGACAACTAGACTATACTGACTAAGAAAAAGCCAAATACAAACACAAATAATTGTTTCCATCGTTAAAAAGAGCAGTTAAGCCCAAAATACATATGTAAACGGCTTTAAATGGCTTCTTGTAATGAATACCTTCGATGGAGGTGGTGTTAATTTTATACATGTCTATATAATTATGATAAATTTCGCAAATGGAGTTTCAAATTTCTATTTTAGATTTTCGAATCTATCCCCCATTACCAACCTTTAATATGTATTGTTTTAATATATAGAGGAGTAATTGTAAATGTTATTATCTTATTTCAACTGACCATAGCAAGACACGTAACTATTCGAATTCCTTTAATTTTAAAATCCATATCGTAAGAAGGGAAATATTCCGAACTTTTATTTAAATATTTGTATTAAAACTGCACGAAAAATATTTTTTCCTTTACTGAGTTAATCTCTTAATTAGATTAGGGTCTAAATTTAATTAAAATTTTAATTCTATGCTTACATTTTCAGCAGGGTATTTTGGTCCACTGATAACCATATCAATCATTTCTTTGACCTCATGTGCGATTGTGGATTCCAAAGTCTCGTCGCGTCTACCAAAACCATAATCTCGCAAATATCTCAATGTGAATCTTCTTTGAACGTGCCAGAAGTATCCATCCGTAAAGAATATTCCTAAAGAGCAAAGGCAAATGTATAATGTATGTTTTTTTAAATTCTTCGTGCTAGCGATATTTTTCACATATGCAATTTTTATAATAACATACTGTTGATTTACTATCTCAAACTTGGCGATTACTTTCTTTTCCTTAAAATGGTTTAAGGGTTGTTCAAATTTAACTCGTGTATCTGTATATTTAAACATTGCTATCGATTAAGTTTTTCTTTTTGGTCATAATATAAGCATATTACGAATTTAATTTCAAATTTATGTCATCAGTATAGTTCGTTTTTTAGAGAATTTATATCATTAATTAATAGTAACAGCGTCCGATGTGTATTGGTCACATACTTGAAGCATGAGTAATAAAATATTTAATTTGAATATGTAATGAAATTTTATCAGATGATTGTACGAATTTATGTTGACTTAAACAGCTCAAAGATAGGTTTTTTTTTGTTTTCTCTAATTGTTTCATGTACTTGCACAGGTAAAACTTTAACAGTGTATGTAATAAAGGTGTTTAACCCCAGTCCTAGTTTTTAAATATTACGGTTCGACGTACCTAGCTTTTTCCAATAGGACCGTAGGCGACCAAGAATTATATCCATTCGCCCATCGAACTCTTCACGATTGAGTACTTCTTTAAGCAAATTCGAATCGTTCACAACGATTACAGGTACATTGCTTATGAATATACCAAGGACTTTGGTCTTATATTCTTTAGAATACTTAATACAAGCAGCTGCTAAATTGTTGTACACTTTTGCTAATAAAAACCAGTATGCACCATAGACAGGAAGACTGGGCGGACCTGTAAACATTGTTATGACTTTTAATACAGTCTTAGTGTTGGAACTCAAATTAATATTAATGTCAACAATTTGCTCACATTAGTACTTTTCGGATTATGGGTAAGGAATAGACTCCTTAGTTATAGATACCTGTATTATTTGTAGTACACTTACAAAATGCATGAGTTTTAAGTGATGATGGAAGAAACAGTGAGAGCTGTATTAAAATCATATCGCAACTCATTGATTTATTAATTACCAGCGGAAGTAACTGAATTTAAGCGTCCAAGTGGTATACAAATAAATAATAATTTCATTATCATTATCTGGCTAGGAAGACTACATTTGCCTTGATGTGATAATATAAAATGTTCATAGTTTGTAAATTATCATATTTTATATTTTCCCGTTACTTTCATTGTTGTTTTTAATTATTCGTTATCGGTTTTCTCATCTAATTTTTTATTGCTTCGTTTTTTGGTTACATTATCATTAGAACCAAATGCTGTTATTATTATAAAAAAAACACTATTTTAACGCCGAACATATTTTACAGGATAATTTTCGATTTGAAAGAATAACTTCATTTAAAAAAAATTGAACATATTCTTGTTTCCAACAACAATTAGGATGAATCAATATAACTTCAATCTATTAAAATGTACTTGCCTCATGGTTACATGTAAACACCTCGCTGTTGTACATGCAAATATATTGTAGAATACAAATCCAATTTAAATAATTGATGACAGGGTTAGGAAAATGTATACAATTTATAAGTCTTACTAATCTGATTAAAATATTTTATATTCCTGGCCAATTATACATAAGGTTGGATTCCTTACTATTAATTCAATTCTAAAAAACTACGAGTCAGTTGTTATAACTCCTAAATTTTTTCTTAAACTCAGTATTTTGATGGGTAATGTGCGACTTTTGTATTTTTTTGTTATACTGAGAATAACGTATAGCGTGCGACTACTGAATTTTGTTCGCCAATATGATATATTAATGTAAATAGGAAATAGGGAATTCGGATGGGATGGGCACATTATTCTGTTATTTAATTGATATTAAACGTAGCTAAAGCATAATCCACTGCTGTTTAGGGCCAAAGATTGTGAAAGCATATGCTTCATATGATACGTGGACGACATTAACTGAATTATTTAATTTATCTTACCAGGTGGGAAGTTGACAGGTCTTTTGTACGCATATTTGTAAACTTGCCAAACAGCTAACGATAATATAATGAATAAAATAATTACTCCGATCATATTAAGCGGTGTGTATCCCTTCGTAGAGCGTAGAACAAACTAACGATTATGAAGACAGCAATAATGAGTATAAATAAGTTGCGTAGCTACATCATTATCAAATGTTGTTCTGATTTTAAATAATAACATTCGAATGTTGTCGCGTGATTCTGTTTTTTAATAATTTATTTAATACACTAAATATCTCTTACTAGATTAATATAACCTAGGGATTATTTGATAATAGGTAACATCTTATTCACGGATTCGGAAATCCATTAACATTTGTAGATTAAAAAGGATTTCAATTTTATTAGAACATTAACATAGTCAATTTCTATTTTAAAAAGTTGTTAAAGATTTTTTAGCTTTATGAAGTGCAAACAAAGTCTGAAAAAAGGTGCGCTATACTATTTACTAAGTCGTAATAATGGAATAATTTGATTCAATAAGGAATTACCGAATCGCATTTTTTTTTCAAATGCGTATAAATTATTTAACTAGTTTTATAACTAAGTGATAACAGCTGTTTGAAAACATGTGATAGAAGAATTAGCACAGAATTCTAGATGAACCCAATGACCAATGTTATAGTATACCTAAAGGGAATGGCAAAAAAAGAAACTTTAATAAATCACATGTCTGGCCATGAATACTGTTACATGAAAACTTTTCTCTTTTGCAAGTATTTAATTATTTTGAATTTGAAAAACGTTTATTATTTTAAAATCTACTTACGATTTCGCGCCAATTCATATATTTTTCGTGTTCATTACCTAAATATAATATGGAATGGAGTCTTAAAGAAAATAAGATTGCAGTGATCGCCTTGCACAAAGTGGGTATGGAGCCGTCGGTCATAATATAGACACTTCAAAAGCTTGTTATCTGCCGTATGTTCGTATATTATCTATCAACCGATACAACAGTGCTTCCTCTGTCGAAAACCAGAAAAGATCGGGGCGACGCGTGCTGTTAGAACTAAAGACTGTTAATGCTGTTAAGGCCAGAATTCATCGAAACCCTATTAGGAAGAAAAAATCTTATTGCGAGAAATAAAGATTACCGCTAGTACTCTGTAGGGTATTATAAAACAAGACCCGGAGCTCGGTGCTTATCGTTGATATACAGGACATGCCCTAAATCCATCTTTACAGTAAAAGAGAGTGGATCGATCAAAACGCCTTTTGTCGCGATACGCAGATGAAAGGCACAGAAAAATCCTCTCTACTGTTGTAAAAATTTTTATAATTGAAGAACGTTACAATAAGAAAAATATAAAAAATATAAAATATAAAGTGTACGCTCACAGTTCTAAACAAGTTACTCAAGTGACGGAAGGGTACAGCAATGTCGTTATCTTGCGTCAGTGATGGTTTGGTGGGGCTTGTCTTATCAAGGAGTCGCAAAACTGCATTTTTGTGTAAAAGGAGTGAAAACTTCAGGCAAAGTGTATCAAGATACAGTCTTGGATCGTGTTATGAAACCTCGCAGCAATACACTTTTTAAAAATATACTGTGCACTTTCCAGCAGAACTCAGGCATCAGGTCAGAAGGCAAAAACATCCAAGCCTGGCTTGAAACAAATGTTTCGGACTTTATAAGAGCTGAAGACTGGTCCTCCTCTAGCCCAGATCTCAACCCTATAGACTTCAAATTATTGTCAGTTTTAGAGGACATAACCTGCTCTAAACTACACGGCGACATTGAGACTAAAAAAATCTTTGGAGTAAGTATTGGCAAAATTTCCCTGGGAAATAGTATGTATTTCCATAGATTCGTGGCCACTCAGATTAAAGGCCTATATAAAAGCTAAAGGTAGCGATTTCGAATATAATATATATATATTTTTTGCTGAGACTTTAATAAATATCTAAGTATACATTTTAGGAATGTTATTGTACATTACTTCATAAAAAATGCATTTTCATTTGTAACAGAATTTATGACTGCACTAGGTATAAGTAAAGCATTCGAGGTCTCGTCTTCGGACGGGACAGGCCGGCGCAACGCTTAGGGGCATTTCCCGAGATGGGCACTGACCCGCCTGGACATAGTAGCGGCCGCAGAGGCTGCATTTGTCCAGGCGTGGTTCACACCATCTTGCGCCGGTCCCAACGTGGATGTGTCTGCCGACAGGCTTCGCGTCTCTCTGACGGAAGTCTGCGACGCCTCTATGCCTCGCTCTCGCCCTCCTCGCACCAAGACTGCCGTGTACTGGTGGATGGAGAAAATTGCCGTCCTCCGTTCCGCCTGCACGACGGCCAGGAGGGCGTACACGAGGAGTAGAAGGCGTCGCAGCCGTGACTCTACCGCCAAAGACCGTCTCTACGAGGTCTACAGGATGGCCAAGAGGACCTTGCAGATTGCCATCGCTGCGGCGAAGGAGTCTGCAAGGCCCGAAATGCTGGCGGGCCTGGACGAGGATCGGTGGGACTCTACAAAACTGCTCGCGATAAATTGTGAGCAGTGGGTCCTCTCCTTACGGAGTCGCTTGATCCAGGCCTACTGCAACAACTGATGGAGACGTTGTTCCCCACGCGCGATCCGGGATTTTCTCCGCCGATCATGTCCCGGCGCAGGAATACCATCATCGAAGGCCCGGTACCACCCGTATCGTGAGATGAACTGACAGCTGCATCAGCGTGCCTCCGGAGCAGAACAAACACTCCGGGCCCAGATGGTATTCCTGCGCGGGTACTGGAGATTGCTTCCCGGCATCTCGCTGGGGAAATACGGGATCTACATGATGCATGCTTTGCGTCATGTAGGTTCCCCAAATCATGGAAGGTCGACCAGCTATGCCTCCTCAGGAAAGACGGACACCCGGCGGACTCCCCGGGGGCGTATTGCCTAATCGTCCTTCTCGGGGAGGACGCCAAGGTGTTCGAGAGGGTCATAGCTGGCCGAATATTGGTCTACTTATCTTTGGGGGGGGGGGGGGGGGGGTTTTTGGGTGGCGCCGCGGGGGGGGGGGCCCGGCCGCCCCCAAAAGTGGGCGTTAAAACAAGCCCCCCCCCCCCG
>DWQX01000453.1:0-42806 GCA_018245475.1 Pharmacophagus antenor | reverse complement strand
GAGCACTAACTTTTGGAGTTTTATTCAATATTGTAATTTTTTCAAGGTGGTCTCAAACTTTTGGCCGGCAGTGTATACAAACTGTTCAAATCTTATTTTTATGCTACTAATCAAAAATTATTTAATTTTTAACAATCCTACACAAGTTGATTTAGTAATAAACATAGTTTTATAAATTATTACGTACAATAAACAGTTGTGTGATTACATAACTTTAACACCAATTTTAAAAATTATTCCAGTTTTTTTTAATCTGGTAATTTGGTGCATTATTTTTTCTTATATTGTTTTGCAAAAAAAAGTATGAAGCAATGTTGCCAGAAACAATAAATAAAAAAGTATACACAACTTTTTTCGATCGTAGGTCTGATAAAATTACGGGTCCCGTAAGTCTAGTGTTTATTAATTAAAGCTTTCGCAAGTACTAAGATAACGAATGGTATTTATTAAGTTACAATGTATTTCACAATAAATACATTTTATACAGAGCCAGTTTTACCCCAACATGTTAGCCGTAAGACACTATTGTTTTAAAGTAAAATGTATCTTTAATAATACTTGTAAACTACGCATGGCTACATGAGTCGTTGCTTTCATAATTACTAGAGAACGTATCGTGTGCTGACAGTGAGCTAGCCAAGCTAAAATAGGTCATAACTCTTAAATTACCGCTCCGCTAAGCGTTTCTCTAGACACCGTACCTACAACGGTGTATCGTAAATTTTACGTATCGTATTGGCTATTTGCGAGACACGTATACGTTTGGTACGGTAAGCAAAACACAGCGATACAGCCTTGGAAAAATCTTGACAGTGTTCAATCAAATTTAATACTATACTACGATACTGTTTGACCACTTCAAGTACACCATGTGCAAAAAATTATTGTACTTGTTTGAGGTTCAAAACAGTTTGTCAAAATAAAACAGTACTCGTACAATTTGCGCTGACAAATTCAACAATACAAGAAGTCCATCACGAGAATTTATTTTTATTATATTTTTAAAGCCGAAACAACGAGACCATAAATGATGTAGACTGCTCGTCTAGAATACTGTAAAAGTCATGTGTTTGACTTTTAGAATACAGCGTGAAATGAAGAATACAGTATAAAATATCACAATTTTAGCTACTGCCATCTAAGTGTGTTTTGAAAACAACCTTACAACCAAAATCTATTACACGTGCAGGTTTGAAATCGCACTAGAAAACTCCGTGCAATCGATTAGCTAATGATGTAATTTAGCCATACCTTATTTTACAAATTTATGGTTATATTTACACCCCGTACATTACTGCTTCTAACGTAGCTATGTATAAACAACTCACAATGGAATTAAAACTCGTTTGTTTCAACGAGAAAAAGTAAAATACATTCTACTTCTCGATAGTGTTCTCTCATTAGTTAATTGATACCAGCATGGGATTGTTATACGCGATCATTTGTATTATATTATCTGTGTGCATAGTCGTCGATACGCGTTAAAACCGAGCCGGAGTCCGAATAGGGCGTGCGCGGCGGAACGGGTTACCACGACGGGATATCACCCCGTAGCGTGGGAACCGGTGTCCGTCCTTCGAGTCGTCACCACACCGTCGCCGGTAAACCGCAGATAGGTCACTAAGTACAACCATATCAACTGATCGTATATCATCAATACCACAGGGCGTAAGACATAATTTACATTTATAACTTTAGAAAAATAGTAGATTCAAAAAAATTAAAACAATACTTTTAAAGTTTTGTTTCAATCAAATCTTTTCACTCCTTACTATTTAAGTTTATTTTAATATTACAGTAACTTTGAAAAATTCAAATACTTTTTTTTTATTACTAAAAGCATTATAACTATAACATTGATTAAACAAAAAAACTGTTTTATAATAATTACCACATTTTTACAAAATAAAAATAAAAATTAGGTACGCAGTTAACTGGTTAATCTGGGTTAGACCTGTAACAATATGAAGCTACGGTTTTCATAATCAGAAAATTTACTAAAATTAAAAGTGCCAATCAAGTTAATCGTATTTACATTATAGCTAAAGATTCTTGATGTAGTAAACTATTATATCTAGAGAGGAGTGCTTTTTGATGGTCGAAGTTTACATACTAGGTACATATGAAGAAAAGGACTTAGTGCAAAGTAATTGGTAAAATAATGTTTTGTAATGGAATAAATAATTTAATAAGCTCTAATTAATTTCGGCAGTCTTGTAAATAAGACTTATATATCTTGTATATATACAAGACTATATAGGACTACCAAACTTAACAAAATATATTGACGGTAATATTGCTAGAGGCCGTATAGAAGAACGTCGAGCTACAGATACGAGTCATTTTTCATAATATTGATACAAGCAGTTCTTCGATAAAAATGGTTTGCAATAATATAAAGACCGAATCTGTTCGAAGATGCACTTACGTTACAGTAATCTTCGTGAAAATTAAAGGCACTTGAGTAGTTGAATCTCCGTACCTGAAAATAAATAATTTATTTTTATATACACACATCAAAAAGTCTAAGCAACACATACTATTTCAAAATATTATATCATTTCTTACCAAGAAGGTAATACCTATGTAAACTTTTTTGATCTAGAGGATATACTGACGGGTTGTAAAAAAATTCGAGTATCATTTTTTATTTTCACAAATTCAAAAGCGAATGCATTTGTTCGAATTTTAAAGCATTTTCTTTCCTTATTAAAATTTAGTATTCTGTATTAATTTTATGATTTGAAAAAAGTTTTGAACAAATTTGGATTTTGAGACATTTATTACGTTATGGAGCGACGTCATTTGAACGCAGATGAAATGCAAAGAGCTGTAGGGATGTTGCAAGTGGCAAGAAGTCAATCTGAGGTATCTCGTTATTTTGGTGTCAACAGAAACGTTATTTGCCGTCTTCATCAGCGTAACACTAACACGGGAGATGCTGCTGAGCAGCACCTAAGTCGAAGAAGGTGTACAAGGCAAGATCGAAACACAGCTGACTGCAAGACGCCTGCCGATGTTAACCGTCCGAGAGATAGCTTTAAGGCTATAAAATAAATAAAATTCAAATGGAGTTGTTGTTAGCTGCCAAACTGTGCGAAATCGGTTGCATGAGTATGGCTTACGAGAGAGAGAGAGAGAGAGAGAGAGAGAGAGAAAATCGCGCTCGTCGATATAAATGGTGTAGTGAACACATTACATGGACCCGGGAACAATGGGATAAAACTTTATTTTGCAATGAATCTCGATTTGGGTTCAAGCCTGATACAACAAAAGTAAGAGTGTACCGTCATCCTGGAAATACTGAAAGACTGAGGTGCGTTCAGGAAGTGCATCCATACAACGGCTCAACAGTTATGGTATGGGCGGGTATTATGAAGAACAGGCGAACTGAGCTCGTTTTTGTAAATGATAACATGAACGCTGTAAATTACGTTGAGAATGTTCTAAGGACTTATGTCCGACGTTGATGCACAACAATGCGCGGTCGCATACAGCTTTACACACACGGAAGCACTTGGCAAGGGAAAACATCCTGGTATTGCCTTGGCCTGCACAACCGCCAGACCGCAACCCCATCGAGCATGCATGGGATATGCTCCAGAGACGTGTTTTAAAGGACTTGGATGAAGCAACAACAACCCAACAACTGATGCACTTACTAAAATTTCATTGGGAGGAATTGCCACAGGATAACATTAACAGTCTCATCGATTCTATGCATAATCGGTGCCAGCAAGTTCTCAATAACAGAGGAGGCCACACTTTGTATTAATTTATGCAATTTTTATACAACCATTTCATTTTAGTTTAAGTTTAGTTGATTAGGCACCTTACATTGTACTACGTACATACAGTACTCACACGTAATTATTGTTAATTAAGATTATTAAAAAAAATTGTTGTTTAATATCAAAAAAGCATTAATAATAAATAAGAAAATACTGAGGATTAAATGCCAAAACACATTGTAAAATTGAAATTTGTATGTGTTGCTTAGACTTTTTTGATGTGTGTATTATAAATAAAAATTAAGTTACCAATCGTATTAAAGCATATGATAATGTATCAAATAAAATTAAGATTTAATACTAGTTCTTACATTTATTACATCGCTATTACACAGATAAACCAGACACTAATATAAAATTTTCCTATGTTAATGGTAATATTTTATGTATAAAGGTAGCAACTCAAACTAAGCTCATGAAATATGCGTAAATTTAATCAATGTCTACACTTTTATGCGGCAACATGAATATCAATGCGCAAAAAATTCTAGTTTCGTACATGAACCGCCTACATCGTCAAATCCACTGACAATTTCTAAGCAATAATAACTAGAATTAATAACGAGAATACGCATTGCGAAATTGGTTAAACCTAGACAACCTACACACACCCACGGCGGCGCCGCCTGTCCGCTAGTGATGGTGGTTGTAGTAAATACAAGACTCAAATTACTAAACTATAATTACTAAATAATAAATGTAAACTCTGTCGTAAAATGTTTTTTTTTTATTTAACGCACTTGCTTAAGAGCGACCAACAAGTTATGGATTTGAAGTATCTTTTTCCATTAAGACGAAACATTCTCCGAGAAATAAACTTATATATTGTTAAGAAACACTTCAAGGTGCTTTACTAGAAAAGGTACTTCTAGCGATGCTAGGATTACTCCTAAATTTGATAAAATAATATATACACTTAATGACGAAGATGTATTTGAATGTTCATATCATCGCAGTTAAAATTGGAATAAAAATATAGTATCAACTTTGAATATCTTGAATTAATCAGACATCACTAAAACGTAGTGAGTCGAAACACTTTATGGGTCGTCGTATAAGCGACGACTATTCGACGCCTCCGGACCGTACAGCCACGCTTGACATAGCGCACTAACTGTACTCATGAAATGAGTGCCCCCGAGTTTCTTGCTTGCTTCTTCACAGGAGAATTTAGCATTTCGTAATCAGCGTTAGAATAATTTTGACAATTCAAAAGCGCCTGTAAAGGGCTAATTGAATAAAGCATATTTTGGATTTGAATGGGAACCTTTTACAATAAGATTAACCAACTTGCACCCTGAAAACAGCAAATACACTATTTGATTTCATAAAAAAATGAGAAAATAATAAACTAAGATCAATAGTGACTGTTATGTACGCACAATAAAGATTTTGCTACTTTCTTCAAAATTCAATCGTAATTTCAATAATTTTGGATGCAAAAAAAAATTTATACGTGTCATTTCTGAAATAATTTAAGACAAAAATAAAAAAGTAAACATGCTAGGTTTTTTTTAAAAAAAAAGTAACGTTGTGCTAAATGAGATGCTCATAATTATTGGTTCTGTACCTAATGTAAACAATCTAAGTCATAGCTTTTAATAGATAAAACCTAACAGAGAAATTGTTGGATAGCGTAAATTAATTTTCAGTAAACAATTTTTGGACATTTTTAGTTTCGTAATAAGAGCGTCAAAACATACTGATACTATTTACGTTATAGCCGCATATAATTTACTTCTGTATAGCCAGTAGAGTAGTCGCATACTGTGCAACATCTGCTATCGATCGTCGTTCTTGACGGTTGCCATTAGCAACCGGCAACCGCTCAGTCGCAACTTGCCATCATCAGAGCGTCAGTTGAGTGTTCCTGACGTATACAAATGCGGCGTAGGTATAGTACAATGGAATAACAGAAGGTGGTTTTGTTGGTTCTTTAAAACGAAAGAGATAAGGTATACAAGTAAAATATGAATAAGATTCAAAACTTGCAAAACTTGAATAAGTTTTAACTTCCTGGAGTTTTGACTGCCTCCGCAGTGCAATGGTTTACTGTTCGCTATGTAACGGGATTCTAGGATTCGATTCCAGGGTCACAGGTTTAGTGGAGTTTTGATAGTTTTTCGAACCCGTCTGGCTAACTGCCATCCTCATTGTCAATCTGCCGCCATAACAGCATTGCTATGTTCCAGCAGTGGGACATGTGAAAGCCAGAACTATTCTGGGCTCCTAACACACTTCACTATCTATCACTCATGACCAATAAAAAAGAAGAAAAATGATATAAAGTACAAGGAAAAACCTTACCTTTATTATCCTGGTAATATTTTCAACTGAGAAACGAACGCAAAATTCAAATATGTTTCGTTTAATATAATAAGATACAAACCATACTTAAATTACTTTTACGATCGGTTAATTTCGTTCGTTTAATGCGGTATCAACTTTCTTCTCAGTGTTTTCACTTTGTTATTAAATTAAAATGTACTAAACGTTATAAAGTAACGGTGGAACGCAAACACTCGAAAAAGCGAAGCTCTTTTAGTTCGACCTTTATTGCTATGGCTTATAAGTGTACTTAATATTGCTATAACATGGCTCTTAGCTGTAAATATGGAAAATTTTTTGGTTGAATAAAACTCATGTTTAAAAATCTGAATCTGTATCACTGGGTCACTACGAAAAAATTATGTTAAAAAACAAATTAAAACGAATCTTCATAAACAAAGATGTTAATAAAAGGTCTCTATTTCTATCGACTTCAATGCTAAATATATTGAGAAGACATACGCAACTATAGATGTAGGTAAAAAGTATAGATGACAAATGTAATTAATCTAGAGTAATTTACAGTTAAATCATTTAGACAAAATATAAAAATATTTTATTATTAAAGTTTTAAAATATAGACATGATTTTAGGCACTTCAAATAAAATAATTGACTGGCTCGTTAGTGTAATGGTAGGTAGTAACTCTGCCTTTTACACCAGGGGTCGCGGGTTCGATTAACTCTCAAGTCAAACTTTTATGTGTTGAACATTTGCGTTTGTTCTGCGTTTATATTTAAATATTTATTTAAAAATATCTACGTACGTATATCGGTCTCTGATAACCAAAACCGCAGATGCTGCAACTACCTATCTTGGGATCACAGTGAGATGAGTGAAATGTCCCAAATATTTATTTATTTAACGCATCGTCAAATACGATATTATATCTAGCCATTACAGGTATTTTACGTAAAGAAAAGCTAAAGTAGCATCTGGTTTCGCATAAAATAAAAAAGAAGTGAGATATTTGAATGTAAGCCAAATGGTGTATGCGAGACCATTCAGTGCACTTAAACCACCCACCACAATTAATGGCTTTCTGTACCGAACTGTGTCGCTCATACGACGGACTGTAATATCACATATGATAAAATCATAGTTCACTGTTCTGCATGTACACTTATATATTCTATGTAAATATAAATGCTTTATGCAACGAATTCTCATTCGAAAACGACGAGATTTGAGAATACAAAATATTCATCAACATATTTGCATCCAAATTTACTACCTCGACCAGAGATAACTAGAGCCATGGCAATAAAACTTATAAATTCTTTTATTAATCCTTTATATGTCGTAAAAGAGCTTATATATTTCACATGATTTTAAGTGACAAATTAACTCGCCTAGTTTACCTACTTTTTTAAATAACTATAAGGAGTACATAAAAAATATGTTAAAACTCACGCTGTGGTTTGTTCATAGAAAGTGTTGCTTCTAAGGTTATAAAAGTAAAAGAGCAGGTAACACTTCGATGGGTGGAAGAGTCTTTAATTTCTATTTCAATCGTATTGAATATAATGTTTTACTATTTCAATAGGTTTAGCTATCACATATTTACTTCAAGTATTCAACGCTTAATGATAGATAATAATAATCAATATAATAATCAAAAAAGGGATATATCTTTAGGCTATCTCCAAATACTTTCAAACTACAGAATTGTATGATAATACTACTGCCATTACAAAGAAATTACAATAAGAAATCCCTAAAATCAGTAACATATGTATTTAGCGTCATTTAATAAGATAAATTGAATCTGTTTATTTTATATATTATCAAATCAATAAAAATGTATCAAGCATTATAGAAAACCTCTGAATATGTTAACGATATTTTCTCAATTCATTAACATAAAAAGTTGTCGCAAATTATGTAACACTGAGTACGTCACGAATATTCAACGGTCGATAATCAAACCAAGTTGATACTGGCCATCTGGACGGCGGTCACTGACCTATGTCCAAGTAACGCGTTATACGCCAGTCTATAGCTAATAGCGTCTGCTATTAGCTGTCGCACCAAATAAACCGTTCAACAATAACACTGCTCCGGGCAACATGTCTTAAACAACGGCGTTTGGTTTTGTTTATTGGAATATTTGTATATAATAGTTGATGTCTAACAGGCGGCAGTCTCTCGGAGAGTTAATAAAAACGGTATTTGTTATGGTTGAATGAACAGCTGTGATAATACTGTAATAGGATGAGATCGCTTATAATGCAACGTAATTTTGAATTTGAAACTATTATATGGCGTGAAAGTAACGACAAATTTCGTAGTAATTTTTATTAAGGAAATACAATAATAAAACTTTTAAAATAATAATGAAAATCAAATTAGCACTATTTATTACACTAATCAGTCTATATTTCACAAAGTAATACCCTTCTCAAATTACTAATTATGAGTAACTCTTTCTAAAGAAAAATTAGAAGTTAATGCATTAAATAAATATTTGTGTATAGAAAGCAATAAAAACATATTATGATTCGATCGCTCATTCGAAAAATATCTTATAGAACTATATATAGAGGAACAGGCACGATGACAAGGTCGCATATATTTTTGAAAAGCAATTTAAAAAAAATTAGGTACGACGAATATGTCGGCATGTCACACGATATTACGGGTCAAACTGTTTTTAATTATAATATTCAAGGTTAACAATTCATGCAACACTCCAAAATACACCTAAATAATTTCAATTAGGTTTATCTTAAATTAATAATGGGAAATCAAGTTTCACGCAAACCAAATAACTTAGATTGGCACTTAGCGTTGATTCCATTAATTCGTAATGTTGGAACCGTGTTCCGCGAGTGCCTGAATTAAGTATTATACTTACGGTAGTAAGCAGCTTTTAGTATGGAACAGAGTTCTTGAACCTTTTAACGCGTTATTATTTTAACAATAATTATTACCACATACTCACATCTAATAACAGATGAAATTATTGATTCGTTCTAGCGGCGTGCTTGCAGGGCAAGCCTGAGCACATACATACGCATCTTTATAAAAATATACTTATACATGACGTGATTTTTCCATTTTTTCATCTTTATGGCCGTGTTCAACCTATGTAGATATTAGGATTTCTTAATTTTAGTGCTCTATATTGCTTATTTCGGGTTTATATGGAGGTACCACTACTGATTCGACCGATGAAAAATATACAGTACAACGTTCTCTGAATACTTATAGACAACACCTTTAAGGGCATTTGTTACTTTAAATATTTTTAGCGAAAAGACGGAAATAGCATTAAGCTAACAAGCCTTAAAATAATATTGCAAATGCAATCTAAGCAATATCCATAAATATGGACGATTTCAAAACTATGCCTATGCTCATTTGTAATTCACATCATCATTTACCCCTAAAAAATAAATTAATTAAAAACACCAAACACCGTAAATAAATCTATACCGAGTTTTAATATCATATCTTTATTATAATATATTGTTTACACTTACTAGGTATAAAGAATTCTGGCTTAGCCGTCATTTGGTAAATTAAAATAAAATCTGTAGTAAGTATTAAAATTAGCAAAACGTATACATAGTGGACTTATAACAAAACTATCATCCCATACAGTACATCTGACAATCACTCACAGCTTTCTTAAACTTGTTATCGCTACTTCTATTTGCGTGAACGACATATGAGTTTCTATTGTTTGTTTACATAGGCGTCGGTAGTTGACGGTGATAAAGTCGGTTCGTTTCCACTGATAAGGTCGGCTGCCGGTTAAATGGGGAAGTGGGTTAGAAGAAATTGTTCAGCGCACAGTTTGCAACAGGTTGTGACTCACTGCTTTTATGCAATGGCGAGTCCATAACATTTATTGTTTTGCGAAAATTACATAATGAGGACAGTTATAGTTTAATAACGAAACGTTAATCGTTCATCAGTTCTGTAGTACATTCAGGCAGATAAGGTATATAATAAATGAAACCGAAATCTCTTCAAAATGAAAGTTCCAATAACTATTTTATAATCATTCCAAACATAGGTGAAAATTTTACTCATATACACATGAATTGTTATTTGGATTTTTAATGAATTTAATATAATCTTATTTATAGCACGTACAGAAAAATAAACATATAATTGTTTGTTAAATGACGTTAATAGCTGTCTATATAAATTACAATTAACAGGAGTTGACGGCAATCAATTTGTCATATGAGCTTTTGTAATTTAACGAATGATTGCGTCAATTGTAATATATAATCGATACAAACGAAATTCCTCATCTCTAATCGTTTAATCGTTATACAATTAGCTCCGAATGAGCACAACGAAGCGAAGTATTGTAGATGTAATGGCTCACGACACCGACTGACTCGCTGTAACTATAGTTTTTCTACACTCGAATTATGTTCACGGCCCGAATCGATTTTAAATCATCACCTTAGGACCATGTACGTGCTTCAGCAGACTGGCCATTGTAATAGAGAAGTTTTTTTTTTGTGAAGCAATATCTACTTATGTTTCAATTAAGTCGAAAGTTGTATTTAGCGTATCATGGCTCAGTTCAACTATCAACTAATATATATATAACTATTGCGCATAGTGGACACATTGCACAGATTGTGGACAGTAAGTTATCTTTAAATAAGTAGATTTTAAATGTGTAGTAAACATCAGGCAAACCTTAAGGTGAAACAAACCCACTTTTTATGATGTCAGGTTTAGAGTGTCCTCTAGTACTCTTTGCGTCCACACTAACCATTATATACATCTGTACACAAGGTAATTCCCCTAATACTTAGACGATTGCTAAATAACATGTTCATTACTTTAAAGCCTAGTTCGTTAAAGTGAATTCATAAGTTTTCCCCTTAAAAAAACAGAAGTAATTGAAACTGTAACCCAATACACAGTGAATCAGGTCAAAGGAAACAATAAAACCTTAAAAAATCACTTCGTTAATAAAAGTTTTATGCTTTAAACAATAATTTCGTCGGTCATATATAATTATACCATACAAAACTCGCATAAACAAAAATCTCTTATATTTATATACACTATTAATTTTTTAAATAATCACATCATATACTAGGAAACAGACCCTAAACTAAGAAATCGCAATGTAATCCTCTATTAAATAAAAAAAATAGATGAAAATCTACTATGCCATATGTACATCCCACACACACGTTAGCTTTTATAAGGATTTAACAAATAAATTCTAATAAAGCAACTGTCTCTTTTGACTATGGGTTTTGATAATTTTAACGAAGTAATTTTAAGTGGCTTGCTGCGCAGACTCACCGTTATATTGCGTAACTCCTAGCTGGATGGCAAACCAAAACGACCCAACTGGGGCACGGACGTTCCGCGCATATCTTAACGAAACGGCGTTTGTCAATAGTAGGCGATTGTTGTGTCGGCCGTCAATCAGACGAGAACTAGAAGCGAGAGCGCGCTGCATCGAACTTCGGGTGTTCATACATAGTGCTAAACACGAGTGCGATTCGCGTTTGGTTGTGGTTAGACGTATATATATACGCACGGTAAGACTGTGTGTGCGCCCGCAAGAGCTCATGAAGTATCAACAATTTATTGGATTCCGGGTGTAAAAAGTCACACATAGACTAACTCTTGATTTCAATTTCACACGACGTTAAGCTACAATGAGACCGCAGATGGTGAAGCGTTCTCGCCCGAAATACTCTAGTTCTCTTCTCTTGCACAGAAACGCTACCGTGGCAACAAGGCAGATTCTAAAAAACCCTACCACCATCCAAATCAAACCAACGGCGGCAAAACGTTAAAAACTTAGATGAAAAATAATATAAAACTTGGTCTTTAGTAAATAATAAACGGGAACAAAGATTATATTTTTTTACCTAATAAAGAGATGTATTAGAGTTTGTCTATTCAACGGTAGATATTTAAAAATAATTGTTTAATACTATGCAGTTTGTCGGTCGACTGAACCGGCCTGGGCTTACAGATTAACATGTACATATTCCATAATGTGTATTCAATAAAATCGGGCAATATCACGCTATTAACACCCAAATAACGGAATCCGATAATGTTCAAATTTCAATCGAATAGAGCAGAGGGACTTTACTCGCCGTACTTAAGCCGATAAAGGTATTTTTTTACAAATAGTGAATTATGTACAAAGACATACTTTATCCGGTTATATAAGCGCCTCGTTCCCCAATTTCCACCTCACGCCTTAGTAGAGAACTACATTTCACTATTCAAAAATACTGTAGAATTTTTTTAATGTCAAAGTTTAAATGTCTTCTTTGATTGCATAGTTCTCCCTAGGAAGAGACGCAAAAGTTTCTCATTTAATTGGTCGTCATTTATAGCGCTAGGATAGCAAATAGATATTATGAACTCACGTCCTTGACTAATCGTTACTATAGTTCCTTGCAACAACTTCAAAAGAAATATCCCTCAAATTCAAATTGATTTTACAAAAAATGATTGAGAAACGAAACAAGTTTCTTTTTGTTTAACATTCTGTACTCCCATGTTACTTTCATGTAAAGTTATGATACATTAACGTTTTACGTAAATGCAGTTATATATATGATGTTGGTACCTAAAAATCACATAATGTATATATTAGAATAAATTTATTCAATCGGAACAAAGAAGTTCTGTTTTGTAAAAATAGATTTATAACTGTCGCATTTCGTTTCAACAAACTTTTTAAAAAAATTTGACTTAAAGACAATTAAGGTGATGTGTGGGGCAAAATGTTATTTTTTTAATAAAATGAAATATCAATGAATATAAACTAATTAACAAATTTTCCATAATATTTCAGAACATTTTGATTACTGATGCATTATATGAAAAGAGTCTGCTTCTAAAATTAATTGATACGCCCGATAATAATGTAATATGTGATATATTATGTTAATATAATTGTTACGTAAATAGCAATAAATAAAATATTGTAGTAAATATAAACGAAGCAGATATCTCAACGCAATGTCTTGTTCCGAGAATCGTTAGCCCATAACCGATAAAAAAAGTGAAATTTTTAACCTAAAACTCACCCGTCTATCAAATAATCACTTAACTTTAAATATAAAAAGTAAAAGAATTGAGTCACGATTTAGCATTAGATTTCTTATTCCAAGAAGTTCACTATTAACCATCTGATTGAGTAGCCTATATTTTATTCTGTAACAAGTTTTGCCGCGAACTAAAATATTTGTGCTCTCTGTACAATTATATATTATAATAATATTTGGAACTTGAAGAAAGGGCCAAGTTAAATAAACCGCATGCAAGATAGCGCCGCTCTCCCTCGGTGGGTCGTTATCGATTTTACCGTAAAGCTAATTGAGGAAATATCGTACGAGCGTCCCGATAGTATCGCTTCATAACGACACAACTTAGCGTTCGGAGTTATACTTTAAAACCGGTTAACGTTGGGAGGGTAAAGCCGCATTCATGATTAAGGTGTCAATACCATAAATTAAAAAAATAAACAAACTCCCTACGTTTCCTGTCAGCTCTAAGAGAAGGGCGCATAGCGAAATGACAATAATTTAACGATTGACCATTAAAAGTCACTACAAATCCTATTAAATAGTTTGAGTTTATGCAGGAACTTTTGCCTTTTTTCATATGTTGGTTCCATCACACTTTAATTCCGGGGGGGAGGGGAGCCACGAAAAACCATGCCTTCTGGGGAAAAGTCAGCGTTAACACACAGGGATAGCACAACCGCGACCACCTCAATGGTATGCATGCTACGATAGCCCGTCCCAGAGCCTGCGCTAACAGGTCCCAGAACCCTCGCTGTGTATTTAAAAAAACATAAGCTTTGAATAATCTGCATAGAAATTATAAAGACTGTACAGCGAAACTTTGTTATTGATGGCAAGCGGTACGCCTGAACGTAACTATGAAGAACTACAGCGCCTTTCAAATTGGAACACTGTAATATTTGTACAATGATTGTAATCATGATTTTACGGTACGCAGTGACAAACCGCGAACGACTTTAGTCAATGAACGTCGTTTACCTTTTTACTGAACTTAATTTGTTAACTGGTGAAGTATTCCTTGTGTGCCAGGAATTTCTCATTATATTACGTTCATAAAATCATTAAATTAAAGTTTTTTGATGTCTCCATCTAGTGGAATTCGTTAAACTAAACAGCACATACTTTATCGGGGAAAGTTTTATTTTTCTGCGATCTACCGCCGCAATTCGAAATGCGAGTATTGATCAACACAAGAGTCATCAATCTTGTGCAACGTTAAAATATATACATCACATACGTCAATTTGTGTACATAATCATTTATAGGTAAACGAGGAATATCATTAAAAGTGCTACAATATTCAATTATTTGTTCGCACTAAAATATACTTAGAGTGCAAAGGGTTAAGTGTTAACACCACCTCAAAGTTTAGATAATGGATGGTTACCGCAAAAGTGGGAACACTATCCTAATGAGAGTCTCGGACCGCGAACACGGAGCTCGTTCGTAATGTGCGTGCATCACGTGTGTGCATCACGGAGCCGCGGACCGTGGTCGACGAACGACCCGACCAGATTAGACCGCGATGAATCACTACTAACCGAACACTTACTCCGCCTTCGTCGCCGCATCAAATGATTTTGTTTTCTCTGACCAAGACATGATTTTGTTAACGAGAAATGTTAACTTTTGGCCAGACAATTCAATTTAGTTTTTGCGAACGTATAACTTCTGATTTTATTTTATCTATGATCACTATGCATAATTTGAGGTGACGAATTTGATAATTTATTTGTTATTAGATAATAATACCCCGATGCCTATCTCGTAAAAATTAAATAAAAAACAGCTCAAATGACCAGAAAAAATTAAAGCAATGTTTTCGAGCATCGAATAAAAGTTTCTTACATTCGTGCATAAACTTCTAAACACATGAACATTTAAATAAAAGTCTTTTAAAGCTTACAGACTTTAATGAGAAGAGAGCATTATAAATTTATAATAGCAGTGGCTGCCGTAATTTCTTCACTTTCGCGTAGTCGAATTGGCATACTTAAAACGCTCTATCACGCTACATATCGGCGAATAAAAAAGAAAATATGCCTTACCACGGCGCCACCATGTCAATGTGCGATGCTCTATACGGGCCCCGCTCAACAATCGTCGCACTCACCGCACCTTAAACTGTTTATGTAACCTAACTTTACATTAGGAGCTGTCGCGTTCTGCAATAGATACTGTTTTTATTATATCTATTTTTTTATTTCTCAAATTTTAAAAGGTTACTTTTGTCGTGTAAATGATAGTTAAACAGGGAGGGAGTTAACAAGGGACGGAAATGTAAGGAAATAAATATTACTCAAATTTGAGACATAAAAATATCAAAGGTGTTCGAGTTTCTGACCTAAGTTTATAATCTGAATTTACAGGCATATTATCTGAATTCTAGTCCATAAGTACTGCTACAATGGATTAAGGTTTTCACAGCGGTCTTAGTTATATTAACTTGTTTGCTGTAACAGGAGCCGCTCGTATTCGTTACGCACCGTCTGTGAAGGTACCTAACGCTTATACGCAGTTTTTGTTTGCATCACGGTGATCTACTGCATCACAGTTGTCTAATCAGTTGCTAATTTTCCTTTTTTTTTTATTTGCACAAGAAATATCAGCCATACAGGGTTAGAATGCATTGCTTAAGTAGTTCGCAGATGTGAAACGCACTTGTGAATCTAGTGTTTGTTTTTTTTTTTACTATTATTATCAACTAAAAAAAATCAAATTATTATTTTTCTTAATTTTATACTATACGTGGGACACTCAGAAAGTTTTGCGACACTAAAAAAAATTTTCTATATCTTTTCAATGACCTTTCGACCAACCTCTATACGATGTTTCAGGCGTCTGAACCAGTTTTCGAAACACTTTTTCCAGTCCGCCGCAGACACCTTCTTTGCAACCTGCTCGAACGCTAAGAAAGCATAATCCGGCGACGAAAATTGGATCCCTTTGAGCTCATCTTTTATTTTTTTGGGAATAAGAAGTCACACGATGTTAGTTCGGGGCTGTAAGGAGGGTGACCCAGGAGTTTGACCGGTGTGCTGTCTAGGAAGACCCTCGTTTTGATTGAGGTGTGGGCGGGCGCATTATCGTAGTGAAGCATTAGCCCGCGGAGCCCTGTGTTTGGTCGCTTGTTGCTCATAACAGAGAAAACTTCTGCCAAGAATTTGGTAGTATACCATTCGGCGTTAATGCTTCTTTGGTTTCGTAAAGGAATTAACACTAAGTTTTTTTTTTGCCAGTCTAATTGAAAAAGTTCGCGATCAAAATCTTCCTCCCACTTCTAGATCGCTTTACTTTGGTAGGCGTTGATTCGTTTTGAAACATCCAAACCGTCGACTGGCGCTTCGTTTCTGGATCGTATTGTTAAATTCAGGATTCATCACCTGTAACGATGTCGTAAACACGCCGAGACGAGCCTGCTTTAAATTTGTCTATTATATCATGACACCATTCCACCCTTGCCTGCTTCTGAACATCTGTAAGGTCATGCGGCACTTAACGTGAAACTATCCTCCGCAGCCGAAGATGCACGTGTAGAGTCTCGCGAATGCTTCCTGCAGTATATGCTGAATTTCTTTGTATGTACTCGTTTATTGTCTTGGATCAAATTTTTCACTACTAGCACGCATTTTTACGTAACAGCCGTCAAGTCAAAGGGCAACCACTTCTTTCTTCATCCCGCAAAGTTAGTCGACCGCGCTTAAATTCATTATACCAACGATAGACGGTTGCTTTAGAAGGGCCTTCGTCCATGAATGCCATTTGAAGTCGTGCGATTCGTCCGGTTTCAGGCGACACTTAAAATCGTAAAAATCATAGCGCGAAAATATTCTCGACGCATATCCATTTTTCAATTAAACGATAATTTTATTAATTACCTAGCAAAAATGTTGATAACTGGCCAGTCTCACATACATAAAACCTTTTTCTCGCAATATTTTCTGAATGACCTGGTATATACCCTAAACTGTAACCTGATAGTCTTCTATTGGTTTTGATAACATATAACATTTTTTTAACAATATTAAAATATATTTTTTAAAATTTATTTTTCCTTTGAACTTCTGTCACATATGATCTGCGTTTTGTTATCCTAAAAAAAAAACCATACCAAATTTCCTGTTAATATATTGAAACGTAGAATATCTACATTGTATCCTTTTTTGTAGTGTTTTACATTTTATGGTGCGCTTAAATGTTGCAACAATGGCATGTACCTCGTCCGTTTGGGCGTCATGAATCCTAAATTTCCATTGTCTTCCATAAAACGGCTTGCCGAGTCCCTACTATGTCTGTCAATGCTTTACATGAATTTACACGAGTAATTCTATTATCATATTACATAGATCCGAACACGAATTTTTGAATTCGAGGTCGTATCTAACAAATATATAATAATGTGTTATTACAAACTGAGTAATAACATTGTTACTCTTACGATTCTCTCGAAACTTGCTTTAGGTTAAAGACATAATAGTTAGTATATGAACTGAATGTCTATTACCCTGACTACCACCGTAAATATCAATTTGCTGCCATAACAGTGCTGCTGGGTTCTGACAGTCATACGTGTGAGGGTCAGAAGTATTCCGGGCGAACATCTCACTTAACATCAGGTGAAACCTTGATTAAAGGTTAGTCAAAAGTGTCCGATATAGTTTGGACAATAATACCTCTTAACGTATATAAAGTAATTTAAGCCATTAAAAAAAAAATATTTTTTCTTTAATCGACCGACGTCCAAGCTCGAAGAAGCGCTGCTTGGGGCAAATGGCGAAAAGTAACCGGCGTCATCTGTGACCCCAAGATACCGGTGAAACTAAGAGGCCTTGTGTAAAAGAGCATCATCCGACCAGTCCTACTATATAGCAGCAAGACCTTTCCTGTTATCGGAAGACGTCCAGCGGCTTCACGTCCCGCAAATGAAGATGCTGCGGTGGATGTGTGGCATTACGCGAATAGATCGAACCCGTAACGAGCACATCCGCGGCAGTCTCGGAGTCCGTGACGTAGCGGATAAATTACAGGAACGTCGTCTTCGATTGTACAGTCATATAAAGCGCACGCCGTGAGATTGTGTAGGTAATAGATGCCTCTACTTTACTGTCGAATGCTCTAGAATAAGTAGCAAGCCCAAAAGAACACTGGTTGGATGTCTTAAAAGCGGACATGTCAGAGAACATTATCTCACCGGAGGACGCCGAAGATCGGACAAAGTGGAGGAGATTGAGTAGTAAAAGGAACCCTGGCACTAGGCTGGGAGAACGTTAAGACGAAGAAAATTTTTTTAACCATTTCATTGTTGTGGGTTTCTATAGGCGTTCAGAAGTTTTGAAATTGTGATACTAAGAGCGTCTATATGCACTCTGCAAAGACTAACTGTGACACTAAAAACGCAGTCCAGTTTTCTGGTATTTAATATTAGATGTATATTCTAAGAAATAAATAACAATGTTCCATCGTAATGACGTTCAGTATTTAGTTTAATTAAATAAGTTTCCACAAAATTGTATCAAGATCTGTAGTAATCGAGGAGTAAATAAAACAATGTTGTATTCAGTACATTTTAAGCGTAATTGCTAGATACTTTAAGACAAGGCCAAACACCTAAACACTTATATGAACATAAAACATAACAAAAAAATTATTTCACGTAATTTTTCCCTTTCATATATTTGTGGTCATGTCAATTCTATGTACCTACTATATTTTGTTAATTTTAGTGTACATTATTGCTTAAGAGGAATTTTCAAAGCTTCTAGGCTTGTGTGGTGGTTACCGCCCCTGCATGTAATGTATAAGTGGATGCCTATATAAATGCATATAACATACATCTTTGTGTATGTGGGTAATACCAAAACATGAAAATGAAAACATACTTTACAGACAACTTCTATTATAGAAGAAATGGTTAGGTTTTCTTTATAATGAGTAGGTAATAATATATCCAAGTTCGTTTCCGCGTACATATGGCTGCGACTGTACTGATCCGACTTTAACGTAGGTTTTAGTAGGTTATGAGAATGGAACTCTCTCGCGCCACAATATACAATGAACAAGTATCGGTTATTAGAAATCTGCATTTGTTAAGGAAAGCACTTGAGAACGATTAATTTCACATTATCATTACGTTTACGTACCTAAACGTTTCTCGGTAACCAAGTTGAACAAATAACCGTTACCATAATTGATTACTGGTAAAGAGCAAATGTTGAACGCGATAGCGTCAAGGACGCATAAAAAATTGCATTCGTCCAAGTTACAAAATAAATATAGAAGGTGTTTATCATGTTAAACAAATTTTTCTTTTTTTTATAAAAAAAACATAACATGAAAGATAAAACCGACTTTCAGTGCTTTATTTTAAAAAAATATCGATCAATTCTCTTTTAATACATAATAATAAAATTTAAAATAATACATTGTAATAATGAATATGAAATCCTATAACTTATCGTGATATCCTGATAATAGTATTTACATATGCATATTTACAAAACTGTAGAAAAATGTCTCTTTTTCTCGAATCGTTAGCATTTTACAAATATAGTACGCAAAAATACTTAAATGTTAAAAATATTTGTCAGTTATTAAGTAATTTCACATCAATGTTTATTCAAAAGTACAAGTTAATTAACATCTCATATTATTTTTTAAACTGCTCTAGGACGATACAGAAGGGAATTAAGCACACAAACATAATGTGCATCGCTCCTATTCAACTGCACAGGTCCCCCCCACCACCCACCCCACTTCTCACATCATCAACTCTAGCTAATGTCAGCACCGTTTCTTTGAATGCTTGCGGTGTACGCGTGCTATACATTTTCTTCATTCGCAAATCTCATACAAATGCTGTATAGAAAAAAATAACCTATTTTCGTAAGTAAAGCCAGTGGAAAACGCGAGAGCGTGCGAACTAATGTGTAAAGCGTATGATTTTTTTTTCTAACAAAGCGTCGAGACGAACAAAATGTTTAGATGGTGGTAAGCTATTCGCTCCGTCCATAATGATGCGGTACTACTCTGGATTTGCCCACAAAACATGTACATTTTGCTCGTCACTGCGACAGAAATTTATCCCTTTATTCCTTTTTTATATCGGTTATATGCTAACATGGCAACAAATCTTAAGTGCCAATGAGGCTGTAGATGGTGAAGCGTGTTTGCCCAGAATACTTCTGACTTTCACAAGTATCACTAGCGGAACACAGCACTGCTGTTTGGCCGATTGAAGTAAAGGGCGATAGAAAAACTCTACTACCATCCTAATTCCATCACTTCTGTGGCGCAGGACCTCTACGTAACAAAGTAAGTGGGTATACCAAGTTTTAAAATTAAAGTTACTAAGGCAGAGTGTATGATGATTGGACCATAATAATACTAGCACACTATTGCTTAGAGATAGAAATCAGCGCTGAGATTCATGCATACATAAACGGTCTACGACCTTTGAAATATAGGGAGCGTCATCGAAAATATCCTGTTTCTGGAAGAAAGTCAGGGTTATGGGCGATTTCACCTTCGCTTTGTTACGAGACCACTGTATTTGCTGTCTACCGAGGTCACTAAATAAGCGATCTTGACCTGAGAACCCCGATGAAAACCTTCTACGAAAGACAGAGATTACCCTGGGTCCTATTCTTAATAACCGGAAATCATATGGCTAGGCAAGAAAGGCCTTTTTATTTTATTTTTTCATAAGGAAATCCTACATAAGATATGCTTCCACTGCGAGAACAACGGGGGTTACGCTGAACTCGTACCGGCTAAAACCCCAATGTGTTCTTACTAGAGCCTTCGACCGGGGTGTAGGGACGCTTTCGCACCCTATCGCAACTCTGTCGCCGGGCAAGAGAAACCTAACACAAAAGTTTAATTTACAACTTAGAGCAATTGCAAATTATATTTATCTGTATTTTCGATAATTAATATAACTATGTAAAGCGTCATTAACTATGCAAGAATAGCTCGATAATAATTTAAGAATAAATGATAAACTTATTACATTCTACAAATACTAATTACCAAACCCTTCTGAATTGAGGCTTTCTATCACCATCAGTTATATTCTTTTTTCATGGTATCAAACTCGTTTTTAATTATAAAACAATAATGCTATAGAATCATACTTCGTATAAATTATACTATTGTGCTGGCGATTACATTTTTACTATGGCCGTAAACTTCACACTCTGTTTTAACGCAGTTTTTCGACACGAACAGTATCCATCGATTCGTCGTTCAATTTTTGTCCGTCAATCACACGAACGAAGCAGCAGTGTTCATGTAATATTTTAAACAGTGACAAAGCCATATTCTGGTTTCTGTTGTACCGTGATAAGATTAGCACGAAACACATTCCAAGTTTACACACATGTTCTCGCCGACGTTATTTACACAAAGCTATCCTCACAAGGGCCTTAATAAACCCGAGCGCGTCTCGAGTGGCAAACATTGGTAATGTAAATAAGATAAAAATACCGCGAAGAGTTCATTTCAAACCATTCAATGTGATTTACGAGTGCGAGGGTTCCGTAAATAAACGAAGCTTTAAGTGTTTGCACGTCCGCGAGGCGAGAGCGTCGGGTGATCTGTGTGGATTTATTTCAATTGTATTAATATAATTTAATAGAAAACATTCGGTAGAAACAAATAATTTATGACTACCTCCGTAACGTAACGTGGGTAGTGAATTTTGGATGGGTGGAGTAGTTTTTACGAGCCTGGCTAGGTACCACACTCAATGTCAATATGCCGCCGTAATAGCGTTGCTGTGTTCCGGCTACTATACAGTATATAGTATTTAAATAAGCACATTTTATCATTTACGGTCATATTATCACTATACATGATTAGAAATTCACATAAAAAATGTGAATTTCTAATCAAGACTTACATTATCACAATAATAACTTTACTAATTACTAGTTTTCCTACTAGTACGCCTGCAATCGTATATTGTGTATTGCAAGTATATTTCCTAGATCTACATTAACCTATTGACTTTTTTTATACTGAACCCATATTTTCAGAACAATAATAATACACTATTATTTATAATCTCGTTTTAGACATTTTAATTTACAACAATGTCGATCATACTTAATTACAAAGCTAACGTATGTTGGAATAAAAGAAATCTTGGAAAAATCCTTAACAAAACGACGAACAAATGCCGATTGTATGCCATAAAGCATTTTTTGCTTAAACAGCAATGCGATAGTACGATCTTATTATGTTCACTAGCCTACATAAAGTTGCGTTAAGATATGTGTATATAAGTAGATTATGCATCACCTAATTATTTGATGTCATGATCCATCATTTTATTCAATGTGGACACTAAAGATAAACGAGAAGGGCACTGATAGTGGCGATATATTTGTTAAAAATGTCCACATAGATATTCAACCTCAAAATTTTAATAACTAACATCTAAAAAATCTACTATAATGACGAAATAATATTATATACACATACACACTTTATGAGAGTTTCATGCTAATGAGATAAACGACACCTTACAGGCTAAGGAACGTAATGAAATATTACCATAGAACTAGGTCATAAACAAACGGACGCGTGTTTACGCAACGCGTATGTAGTTATAATTGAGTTTACGAAGATAACGGAAGTTGCAATTCTAATTGCTTTTTTATGGTAGAACAAGTAAAAAGGTCGACCGGCTGAAAATAATTTTAATACGTCTATTTCATTACTGTGATTATTTTATATGGATTTTTTGCCTAACGCTTTAAAAAATACCCTCGAGGTTTTTTTTATCGTTAAAATGTTTTTAACATTCATTCATAATAATAATTAACAAGTTATTTTGTTGTCGACACTGGTTAACAACTTCATATCACTATCACTAAATTTGAAGGCATTGTAAGGCTAGATCTACTAAAACAAAAGTTATATAATAATAATACAACATTCATTCGTAATGATTATTAACAAGTGTGCCAAGATATGTTAACAAATTCAAACAACTATTATGAAATTTGGACGTGTTGTAACGCTGACCCAAGCACAAGTCTTTATATTAAGATAGTTAACAATTTTAATGGATGGCAGTCTTTATTTGACGCAAAGAAATGACGCTGTATTCTTTTTCCGGGTATCCTTCCAAACATAAAACAATTTTTGTTGGAATGAATGGAGTGCTAGCCTCGAAAATAAGAGGATTATGAAAAGTGCCAGTTATATAATCTCGACGTAGCCCAGAACGAAGGATGTCGACTGGGGCACCCAAGTGGGCCAAGGTCGTCCGGACTGATATAAGGGGCATACCCTATGAATCGCCCTACGGATTGTTCAATTCCTGGCTGTATTTTATATATCGTACTTTGTAGCAGCTACTCTGGAGCAATGCGTAACAGACACGAAATTTTCTGTTAAAACCACTGTTGTCTATTTTATGCTAAATATAACCATATTAAAAATGAAATTTGTACTTTTTTTTAAAATGGAAGTAGAATTACGGAATCAAACAAGAGACATCTGTGTTATCCACAGAGACAGTAACAATTGATGCTGTCATACGCAAAAACCGGAGCTTGGGGAGCTAACAGTTATCTAATCTAATCCCTTTGCCATGGATAAACTATATATCGGATACATATTCGCTGTGAAAAATGAATTCTAGGTATGTAAACGTATAAAAACCATTAATGTTTATTTCATAGCCAAAATTGTTTTCGCAGAATACCGTCGTTATCTCGCCTTGTCCTAAATATTATTACGCTAATAAATACTTTTTCTACAGCATTAAAATGTTTATTGTATCAGTGACGGGGTATTTTGCATAATCTATATACATGAAATTAAATCGCAAACTGTTAGAGAACGCTAATTTTTGAAGCCGTTGAACCGATCCCCATAAAAACCGGCACGCATTACAGAGGAAAAATTTCTACCTACTCTGTTATAAGGTATTGTTAGATGGCGTTGCAGTTTATAAGCTTCTACAAGTGTCAATAAAATTATGCAATAATTCGCATGAACTAACCATCCTTTACATAAATATGTCGGTGGACAACATAAATACCGTAGGAAGACCGGTAGTGTGCGGAGCCGTCATCGCATTTCCGGGACTAACGCTTTGAAAAGAACACCTTTGGAATTTAAGTCTGTAAAAGTCCTGCATAACCCCATCGCTTTCCCTGCAGAGTAGGGGTATCTAAGGTAGAAATTCTCTGCAAGAAAAAACAAGAACTACTACTTTTGCGGGCTACCAATCAGTAACATTGTGGAATAACACATCCTTTTTATGGTACTTTACTGTATTCGTAACATAACAAAAATTAAAAAAAAAAAATACATTTACTGCAATTCGATATACTAGTTATTTGTTTATAACATCAATATTAGGAGAGATAATTCGAAATTCTTGATTTTATGGTTTCAGGAATTCTGTACTACTATTTTCTTCTTTATTTAATATTCTATTTCAGAGCGCTGTATGCGAAATTCAGGTCAAGGCCTTTTAGGTGGGTGAACAATATAGTTACATTTTTATATTTTTTTCTTATAGCTAAATAGGTAAATAAGCGAATTATTCATGCGATAGCAAGTGATCACCGTCGCCCATAGACAACCGCAACTTTCGTGAAGTGCCAGTTTCATTGCCAACCTTTAAGAATAGGCTTTATTCTTGATGAAGATAATTATTAAGTAGGACTTCATGTGACAAATAGTATATGTAAATTCTTTTTTCTATTATTAACACCATTCCCATTGATCGTACCATTGAAAGTAGATTTTTTATTATGTAATGTAGTGATGAGGGGAACAAAACTTATAATTGCGCTTTTGATAATTGTACATTGTTGATATGACATGTTGTTGTTTGAATATTAAGGTCGTAGTAATAGTTTTAAATGGTGGTAGTTACCTTTTTGACGAATTCATTCGCGACGTCCACTGGATAAGATGGGTAAAGCGAAATTTTTCGTTACATTAACTTACGCTTGTTTCAAATGAGATTTATTACAATTATGATCGATAAAATTACACTACGCTACTAGGCGCCCCTCGTGCCTGCAAATCAAAATAAGATAATCGAAATAGGTAATCATCGTTACTATTAGAGGTCTACTTTACCATGAGACCAATTATAAAATTGTAAAACTGATTTGGACGACAATTGGCCACTACAATACTGGGAAGTCAACATGTGTCGAAAAGTTAACAGTTTACAAATAAATTTCATATTCAAAATCTTAGCACATATAGTGTACTAATCCATTAATAATTTCATGAAATGAAAAATTATACCAAAAAGTTACTGTAATATGTGAACTGTATTTTAAAATACAAGCATACACTATTTATCATTTCATAAAAAATTTAATTAATTTAGAATAAAATAAATGGTTACCATAAAACATTTACCCATAGAAATATGGAAACTTTTGGAGCCCTTGTTTCAAAAAGGAAAATAAAGTTAGCCTTGAATTTAACAGATTTGACTTGAATAATATTATGTTAGCGACATTCAAAGAAAATATGCAAAAATTTTACAATATTTAATATGGAGCAATTAATAAATGTGTATCGCAGTTAATCATTATTATATTATCATTGCTAGAGTAAGAGGAATGTTAATGAGTATGTCATTAAATTAAAATAATAGTAGAAAAATAAAACAAAATGCATAATTATAAATATTATGAATAACCTGATTGAAAAGGATTATATTTAAAAATAATATTGTTATAAGCAAATCAAGTACTAAAAAGTAAACTATGAATTATTTATTCTGTGCATAATGAGTTCTACATGTTTATAGAATGCAAAGAACAGTATTATTTACGAGTTAATATGGTGTATGTGAAGAATTAATTTTCTTAGATATGATTTCTATGGACACTATTTTTTAATGAATATGAGAAAGGTATTTTTTCTGTCCTCTGTTTTTTACTACTTTCATTATAACACAAATTTTATTTTAACACCTAAGTATATATATTTTCTTTGATACTACAAAATCAAATTTGTTCAATGAAATAGAGCAACTGGACGCCCAGTTACTATTACTTGAATTAATATAGGTAATACCAAGAATAAATTTCTAAGTATTTCAATAAAAGCCATTTAATATATTTTTAAGCTATATATTTAGAATTACAATTTTTTTATTCCTTGAATTAACATTATATTATTAACATACAATTTATATTAAATTAATATGTTTTAATTAATAAAAATTCACCTACCTTGCTATACACTTTATATAAACTTTTCTATATATTTTGTTTTAATGAAAGTCTTAATCACTTACCATACGAGTAGACAAGTAATTATGAGCCTCTTGCACTCGTCCACAGCATCAAAGGAGCAAACGTGCATACACAATCACTCGCGAAATAAACTATACTGCACAAACAAATATACATAAATATAGCACAAAAAACGGTCCTCACAAAACCTGTTTCCAACGCACCAACAGTTACGCTGCTCCCACTTGTTGCAAAATTATAAACAAAAACTCTTCTCCGAATAAGAAAACCGAAAAAGGATAGGTATTTATAAATCGATTTTTACTTCATTTCAGTTTTACAATTAATAAAAGGTCAAACAAGCAGTCGTTGCTCAGACTTATAACACTTTTTCATAATAAAAAAAGCTTAAGTTTCGTGATTAATTTATAATGAAATTCATTTATTAAAAATCAAATCGTTATAACTGTCAGTATATACTGTAACAAAAGCCAACGTCGCGCATGCGTTCCAAAACAAAATATGAGCGCCACCCGTGCAACCAATATCTGTTCTGATGTGAAGTATGAACTTCTTGACGTATGACGTTTGTACTTAGCCGCGCAAGTTATATCTGTGTGACCAGATTATTCTATTCAAATTGTTGAAATACAGCAAAGTTTTAGAATTAATATGCCTTTAGAAAATTAATTTATATTTACTATTTGCAATTTATGGGGCACAGTATTTTAAGGTTTCAATTATCTTTTGACGCTATATATTTTTTTAGAACCAGAAGTACATAAACGTATAATAATTTTTAATTTCTTATGTTGATCAATTTATTGACAAGACTTTTTTTTTAAACTTATTTTATACAAGTATAATTCAGATATACACCTATATTTATCTAATAATATATCATCCAATATCTAATTGGTTCTTTATATAGTTAATAAATTTATATAAAAGAAATGAATAATTTTTTCATAAACATTTTTAGTGTATTATATATAAAGCATTCATTATTCTAATGAATCACAACAAGTCATTTTAAGTACCTAATAATAAAATTATCTTTAAATATCTAACTGTACGACATAACATAAATTTTACATTGTAATTTTGTATAATGAATTAAAAATAAATTAAAATAAAAACACCTCTTATCTTAAAAAATCATAACGTAGCAGTAGTACTTGGAGAATCCGGCTGAACCAACGTGATGACATTAATTTTATTCAGTTGGTATGAAATTCGAAAACCGATTTAAAATTTAAGAAAAAAATGTACATCATGTACCTATCAAAAAAGAGGAAAATTTTGTTATTGTAGATTTAACCACTAATGTCTTTCAAATTGTCGTTATTTTTATTTACAGTTTTACCCTTAATTTTTCTCTTAAAATTTAGTGACTATTATATTAGTTCGTTTCTTATTCTAAAGATAATTAATTGTATGAGTGAGATGTCACATTGAATGAACTTCGAGGTGGATCGTTACTCATCTGCTTGGGCACATATCGCCCTATGTGCGGATCTCACATGGGCCACTGAACCCCCAGATGATTTTATCATAGCAAATCAGGTTAGACACATATTTTATAATTTAAAAGTAATGAATGTAATTAGTGTAAAATCATTATTGTTGTTAACATTATATCAAATGGAATAAAATTATAACTTTCTGTTCAAAGTTCTTCTAATTTGTAAGATTTTACTTTTTTATAAAATTAAGGAATGTTACAGCGCCTTTGGGCACAACATTGTCGTATTTCACAAGTACTTCAAGACACAGCGGTAGAGTCTTCACAGATTGCACAAAATAACCAATGCGATTCAACAGGTCAGGCGTTAATCTTTTTTTTGTTTGCGATAATATAATTATAAATTTAATTATTTATAAACATTTTAGATTGTCATATCACGACGATACCAGAAAATGGAAATTGTTCTCGAAGAAGTGTAAAAGACGTAATACCAGAGTCGCGACTGGCTCAATTTTATGGAAACTTTTATTATGACGAACTAAGGTTAAAAATATTTTTTGTTTATGACCAATCTTTATTTTCTTTAATCTTGTATTTGTTATTTAGAATTACCTTCATAAAATACAAATTATTGTCTATGTTTTGTAAATTTAAATAAATGGCGGGAAACGTTTATTTATTTTCAGAGAAAACTGTTACAAGATAACTAATGAGAAAATATGCGGACGTAGTTATAGCGGACAGGGATTTGAAAATTCTGATCTTACAGAATGCTGGATGCTACCGGAGGTAAAAGACATAGATAATTATTAATTTTTGTTACAAAGAGGTTAAAACATAATTTTCGATTCTATTTAATTTTATCAGGTAGAATATTGGTTCCGGAAGTTAATGGATGATCCCACTGAACGTATTTTGCTGCCACGACGTCGGAGACAATACAGAATGCCGGTTGAGGACGATTTGTGCGTTCTATTTACATTTAGTTTTATCAAGCTATGTCTTCTTAGTATCTTATTTTACATTATAATAAATGGTACTAATAACCACTTGGATAATTTACCATGAACTTTCGTGTTATTTCTATTATATAATATACCGAACATGGAAAAGACAATATTACTAGTGGAAGTTCTTGCCCTCCGGAATTACAGTAATATAATACGTATAGATGATAGTCTCCTCTTTCTAGTTACGTTTTACTGTATAACCTTTTTCAGCCACAAAATACTGTGCAAACATTTTTGTAATGTTATGAGACCACTTTCTACTGAACACACGAGACGTTCCATTTTCAAAAAAAGCTTACTTTAAATTATTACAGACACATTTGTATTTTTTTTTCCATTTTATTTAATATATTTTTTTTTTCAATTAGAATGTCTAAAATCGTGCTGGTTTAATAAAAGATACGTAGAAATTAACGGGCACCGATCGGCAGCTAGCGAGCGCTGGGGCCCCAGTGGGGCGGCAGCAGCCGCGGGCGAAGAGGCGACATTAGAGGCCCGTATCCGTAGTGTGCGCGCCCTCTGGGACACTTCGGGGCACGGTCGTCAGCAAGCGTCGCGGGCCCCGAGCCCGCCGCCGCCGTCGCGCAAGATGAGAGCGAGGCGAAGGCAGCCACGCCGCTTAACCGGTTTCTCGCCCGTACCACCGGCGTACTGCCTCGATGCACCAGCTCAGCTCTGTTGCGATCCGGCTTGCAAAGTTAGCATTTAGTCTTATTTATAAAAATTTAATTGTAATCTGCGATATCAATTAATCCGTTACATATTTTTTTATGATTTAAAAGGACCAAAAAAGAAGAACTATTCTCTATATCAGTGGTTGTAATGTTGAACATTTAAATTGATCTTTAAAACAGAGTATTTGATAACGTTTTAAATAAATGGTTAACGAAATAATATTGGTAAACACTATTCTACATATCATATAAAGAAGTTGACAGTTTATTTATTGTAACATTATGTATTTTAAATATTATCATTATTTCAGTTTCAGTTTGATACTCCGAGACCCCCTCACATGACTGAATGTCAACGGGCTTTAGGGAGACTATCGGCCAGCGTCCAAGCCATCATGCGGGCAAATGCAGCACGTTGTCCGATGTACCGTGGAACGAACGTGAGCCGTTATGTTCCGACCGGTCAAAGACCTTTGCGATGTCCCGAACGACGATACGGAATCTGGTGGCCACGGGATCACCCTTCCTCACGTACTGATAACCGTTTACAACTTCCTCAAAGTCTCGACGTAACAGAAAGCGCCAATTCGAAATCGGCTAAATCTTCTCCTGATAATGTAGATAAAGGAGACTCCGGTAAAGAAATAAGTGATAAAACATCGCCTAAAACTCAAATTAAATCTTCCCATTCAACAACTGAGACTGCAACAGACAAGCCCGAAGGTTGTAAGGCAAAAGAAAATATTATCAACGATGGACAAGTGCCATCCACTAGCGCGGCCGCTTTAGAGAGCGGATTGAGAAAGAAACGACTTTACAGCACTGTTTTAAGTATGAGCGCTCCGTCCCCACTCACTATTACCCCGACAGGCTGCGTCCGATTATCACAAAAATTAGTTACACCGGGCCTAATAAAACTGAATCCTAAAGTAGTCCTACCCACGAGAATAAGACCGCCTAATGTAGAAGTCAAATTTGAAGAGCTAGAAAAGGAAGCATTAGAACAATATAAAGCGTCCGATGAAAGCATAGACACGAAGTTTCGAGAACTGGAGAAGCAAGCTGTTGAACAATACAGTACGAGTAATAGCAATACGAGTTGCAGTAGTGGTAACTCTACAGAAAAACGTACACCGAGCAATCCATCAATAGCAGAAGCAAATCAAAAATCTAGAAAGCAATCGTCGAAACTTCATAAAGACGCATCCGTCGATAGTGTAGTTATATATTCCCAAAATTTTCCCGACCTTAACACAAAAAGCCATACCAACACCTCAATCAATTTAAAAAACTTCCACAACCCCCCGAGGGGGGAAAAAAAGGAAAGATCAAATAAAAATTCGCGAACTTTGAAGAACGACTGCCAGCGCGCTGCTTCCGATACAGATTATGAAGCTAAGCCCAACCACAAAACATTACACAAAGGTCCAATGAGATGGACTTTACATGTAATGCCTCCTAAGAAAAGACATTTGACTGTCTGTGTATCAGATTTTTCATCTGATGAAGATGTTGAAGAAGCTAATGGTTCAATTAAAGATGCAGGTCCGTGTATTAAAAATCATGTAACTGGCAAAGTGAAAATGTCTGCCCACGGCGGTGGAGACTTGAACCCAATAATGAGGAAAACTTAGAACATTATGAGACAATGATTCTTCTTGAACATGTATTTCTTATGCCAATTAAAAATCTTAGTTTGGTATTTAACATAATGTGAGGAAACTGTCTTAGATTTCGTAAGCGTCTTCCGCCTTTGTGATTTTTGATATGATATTATTGTTTAGTTTTGTGAGATCCAAACGAAAGCAAATGTGTATCGAACTGCATCAAGGCCAGCCTAATGGCTGGAATTAAACCTGATGAGGTTGTTTTAGCAATGTGGTTGTTTTACTAGTCATAAATGATTTGTATATACAGTTTTGTATTTTTGCATTTACTAACATATAAGATATAGGATTTCAGTTCATACAGAGAATTGTATGAAATTAAAATTCCTTAGGTGTTAAAAGTTACCAAAATAAATTTTTATATGGAATATTACATGCCAGTTATTATTTCCAGATGTAGAAAACAAACAAGTGGGCCAATCATGACATTAACTTTAATGTAACTTTGGAATTATAACATACTATATATTAATTCTTAATTATTATAACAGCCCTGCATATAACAACATAAGTACTATCTAACTAGCTATCTAAGAATTTTTCTAAATCTGTTTTGTCATCTTCTAACTGGATTTGTTCCAAAGTTATTCTTTGAGAAGATGTGGGCTCTGAAATGATAAAGGATTATTTTAGAGTAATATTAAAATAATACTTATTGTGCAACTAATGCTTAATGGGATAAAGAATATTTACACATTCAATAATCATGTCAGTTTTACATTCTTTTTTTTTTTGCTACAAATATAACTAGTAGGTCATAAAAAAGGTTATCATTTTTGTTTTTTTTATCATCTGATTAACCCTCACTACTAAACATAGGACTCCTGCACGGATCTTCAGACCAGTTGGTCCTATGCTGCCCACATCCAGAGGGTTCCTTAAGATTCACAATTATTTTCTCATTTATGAAATTCAGTTAATGCATATTTTCTCCTTTAGTTACCATTGTTTTCTGCTATTTATAATTTGATTTTGTTATAATCCCATAATGCAGGGTTTCATTCAAGAATGAGGGAACAAAGCAGTGTTAGTGCATAAAACTGAACTGTTCCAAAAAAATAAGTTTTCATAATACAAATGGACACTCACTTGATGGAACACTCCCACTAGTCAGATATTTTGCAATATCATGATCAAATGCTACTGCACTGTTCTCCCTTTTGGCTTGGAGCTCAACCAGTTGTTTTCTTTCCCTTTCAAGATTTTGTTCAGAATTTTCCTTTGCCAATTTACAGCGTATCTCTTCCAATGCAGCTTAAATTTTAAAGTGTTTCATATGAATATATAGACATTTTCATGATATATTAGATTATATCTGAAACTTTGTTCATGATTGATAAAATATTTTTTAGATTGATGATCCTAGTCTTATTTTTTAGAACCATTTAAAAGGAAATAATATGTGACAGATAGTAAAAATCAACATATGTTTCATGTTTATAGTCATCACAATTCACATTTTAGTTTTCACAACAGTAACCTTTACTCAGAACCTTTTTGTATTAAATTATTATTTTTATACACATAGAATTATTTTTAAAGGTTTCATCATTGGAATTAATAAATCTGAAAATTTATCTTGAAAATTAATTTACATACCCATTTTTTTTTCTTTATAAAGAATAAGGTGATAACGATGATCTAATTTCCATTTTTCCATTTTTCTTCTCTCAACTAAATCCTCATAATCAACCAGTTGTTCTTCTACATCATGTAACAATACTTTTAAGTTTCTTAAACTATCCATACATTCTGCCAAAGATGCTGTTAAATTGGGTAATTGTGACAAAGCTTGTGCCAAATCTTTGGCGTTTTGTAAACGTGTTTTTGTAGTTTCACGAAGCTCTATTAAGAGCTGATCGACTTGGTCAGCAGCTTGGGCATTTCTGTCGGCATTGGCATGAATTTCTACCCAGTTATCTTGAAATTTCTTTAATAATTCACCGCCTGCGCCGTAATTAACTTTACTTTCAACTGATATTTTTTGTTTATCTTTAAAAATGTTAGTTACCTTATGCACATCTTGTATTGTTTGGCGCAAATTATTATGTGAATTTATACCGTCCTGTACAACGGAAATAAATTCCTTAAGATTTCCTAACATTGTTGAGATACTTCTTTATTAAATGTATATTGTATAAAATATAGTTTACGAATGTCATTTTAATGTTTTAGATGACGTTTGCTATAATAAAAAAAGAAAATAGAAAATCACTATAGAAAAAAAAGATATCAGCATTAATTACTAATAGCTAATAATAATAAAGTAGATATATTAAAATTTTAATTGGTTGAATTGTGCCATAAAAGCCGTATTCCTCTTTTAGAAGAAAAATAATTGCAATTTGATTTATTTGATAATTAAAATAAATTTAATTGAGTGGCTTTGTCAACTTTTACTTTTATAAGGTAACACCAAGCGTTACGTTACGTCGGTTTGTATTTAAATTGATACAATTGATACGACAGAAAAATTTGAATGGATTTTTCGAACAAATAATATAAAATGAATAATTATAAACTAGATAGTGATAAAGTTCCCGGGAAATTTATAGAATGGTTGCTTTCTATGGGGTGTGCAGCGGATAAAGTTCCTAGCAAAGAAAAAGTTACTTTGTTAGTTATTTATGACGATAATTTTTTTTTTTTACAATTCCGATTTCTAAATGTTTTAAAATATTTTAGAATGTGCAGAGGTCAGTATTATATGGTTTGGCGAAGTCTTATGGAACATGTTTACTCTAAGAACGTGATAAGAGAAAAAAGATTGCAGGTTTTTTGTAACGATTTGAAAATGTGTAAAATAAGTAACGTTTTTAGCCAGGTTAGTACAAATTCTCATACTTTCAGATTTAAAACTTGTAACGTCACATTTACTGGACATTTAAACATGCATGCAAATTATGTTTTAACTCTAACTGCCACACGCCTGCGATCAAAGACTTGGTTATGAAATATAACAGCACGAATTAAATACAACACGTTATGACAGAGTGTTTTACCGAATAGCAGTCTGCAATATCAACACACATATGTTGTGTGGGTGAACTTTAGTATAAAAAAAAAAAATAAAAACTAGTAATGCCTTAAACAGATTTATGTATTTTTCAACAGAATCCAAAAGTAGTAGTACCTGAACAGTTGAAACTTTGGCAAAAACAAAAAGAATTAAAAGAAAAAATTTATGATTCTGAAAACCGTTTAAAGCAATCTCAAGAGACTCTGCAACAGTTAATTGATAAAATTGAAAACAAAAGTATGTATAATTAATGCAACATTAAATTGAATCAATAAATGGAAACTAAAAACTTTTTACTTAGTTACTTTTTTTACAGTGGCAAAATGTAATATTTCCTGTCAACATATTCAAGACCTGCAACGCCGAGCTTTGCTTCTACACCAAGTTGCTGAAGAGTTGAAATTGAAAAAAGAAAACTTGGAGGAAACAAGAAAAATTTCAAACTCTTTATGTCATGTGAGAAATGAGAGTGAGGTCCAGGTACATAAAGTCATGTAAATAAAAACAATTACTATTAGATTCATTTTTCTTAAGTTTTTTGTTATAGAAAGTCTATTACAGATCTTATTTATGGTTATCATTAATTAGGGTAATATCTGTATATCATTTACATGGTAACAATCATTAATGAATCAATAATTTTTTTTAGAGTAAGATAGATAAATGCTTTGCGGTACTCGGTCATCAAGCCAGCCAGCCATCAAATGCAAACACTTTGTCTATTGCCCATCCCATTGCAAGCTCAACTGCAATGTTAAATATCAGTGAAGTATTTGATAATGGTATGTTGAATGTTTTCATTGTAATATATTTAATATTACATTTGTCATGTGATAGTGTTAGTAAATCAGAACGACTAACCTTCTACCTAGATTTTTGTGAATAGACATGGTACTACATTTGTGAATCATATTATATTGTCTGTTAAATATCAGTCATTTTATTCCACCTGGCTTAATGTAGATTCTTAGTACATAAGAATGAATACCTAAATTTTTGTTTATCTATCATTTACATGTAAAAAATTAAATAGAACGATCACCTGGTGTTTATTGGTGCAATTATAATATTGTAGTGTATAAATGTTCATTAAGCTCCATATTGCACAATTTGTCATATTGCACATATTTCAAACTCATTCAACAGTTCCATTCAAATTGTATGGTGGTAAGGTTATTTCGAACCTTCCCAGCCAGCTGTCAATTTTAATGTCATTCTGCCACCATAACAAAATTGCAGTTATATATACAAGACTGTCTCTGTGGTGCAGTGGTTTATCCGCTTGCCTTATAATGCGGAGGTACCGGGTTCAATTCCCAGGTCACAGGAGTAGTGGAGTCTGGATGGTGGAAGAGTTTGTTAAAACCTGCTTGGTTTGCTACCACCCTCAATGTCTTTGCTGTTTTCCGGCTGTCATACATGTGAGAACCAGAATTATTGAGGCGCACACGCTTCACCATCTATGGCTTCATTGTCACTAAACACCAGTTAGCCATTAACAGAAAAAAAGCAGCTAGAGGAATCTAGGAAAGCATGTTTCTCTTATCTATGTTCCACATAACACCATGTGAAATGGAGGTCTCGTTACCTCATTGCTGATACAAAAAATTAACTTTAATTTATAACGCTTGTCTTAATTTTTTTTTAATTATACTGACAATGTTTATTAAAAAACGTTATAAAAAGTGTAAAAAGGTCATTTAATTCCCGAATCTTTGTACCAAATACGTTAAGCGGTTTAGTTGATTTGGCATGAGAGGACATAAAGTGAATTACAGAAGATGAGATGTCGTCGCTTGTACGTTGCGGCGACACGGTGTGGACGCAGCTGCTCGAGCGGCGCGCTGGACTCGCCACCCAGCTTACTACAGCACACGCCGACGTCACCCAATCTTGTGCACGGAGTTCTCGGTGCGTTGCTTAAATATATTTTTCTTTACCCGGTTTTAAAACAGAGTATTTATGAATTTAACCTAATAGCCGGTTTTCTAGAATAACGACACATTTAAATTGAACTAACTTTTACACTACACTGTTTTTAGTTTACTATTGCTTTCAGCCTTTACGTCTATAAACAAATAAATCACATATCCTTTGAAAAGCATTTACATTTGTTACTTAATTCATGAATCATAAGTCAATATCACTTTAAAATTAATTGTTATACAGTTTGGAAAATATTATACACTTAAAACAAAACCAAATGTGTCGTTATTCTTAAAAATCGGCAATCTGTAACAAAATTCAATTTCAAATTGTTCTTTAACATTAAATAGGTACATTATTCTCTTTACTTAACTGTTTACAATGGCTTGTATTTTTTTTTCATTTAATATTTACGCGGTATAGACCCGAAAAAGTATAAATTAAAACTCTGAAGTATTTATCCTTTCTTTGCTGTTATTAAAATATATGATATAATTTTTTTTAATGTATTCCGTGCATTTTTTCCTTGCGAACTTGTGAGGCGTAAATAGGAGACTTGTTCAACCTTCATTTAGTGATTGACAATTTAATTTTTTTTAATATATAACATTTAGTGTAATAATTTTAAAATTTTCACAGGAAACATCAGCGTGGAGCGTATACGAAGTCTATGGCATGAAACTTATTAAACAAAGCTACTCACTTTCATACCTTAGTCTCTTAAATATTAGTGTCATCACTCTATTACTTCACCATTTATCGCATTCTTTTTCGTTGTTACAGCATTAGTCCTCAGTTTGTAGTCGCTCATACTGCAAGCACTCACTGCACGCTGGGATTGGAAACTGTGAAAAACCGCCTGCATATAAAACAGACTCGCGCCAGATTGACCGGCGTTATTAACGATTTCAATGTACGTATTAGCTTAATGAAAAGTTTTGAAAATGCCGCTAATCATTTTTCTTTAACACTAAGTACCGTTGACACCACACGATAGGGTCACTTTGTTACTATTAAAAAGATGACCCAACCATGTGCTGTCTTCAAGGCCTAAAATCTATTAGAAACCCTATTTGTGCCTTTAATTTTTGTAATAATATAAAACTTGGGTGTCTATGAAAATTTAAAATTCATGGTGATTCCGCCGGCTTCTACTTTTTAGTGAAAAGCATCTTGTATATTTGTACTTTTAGAGAACAACGGGATAATGTGGTGTTCGGCAAATATCTAACATTAGAAATTTATTTTCAGACATACCTCAGTGGTGATGGTTGTGAACTGTTAGTGCTGCGATGCGAGAGGGCTCGCGCTGAGGCGAGGGTTAACTCACTGCGCGGGCTGCTGCACGATTTGAGCACACGCAGTGGTGTGTTTAAAACTAATTCCGAAGATGTAAAGGACAAACAGACAACTATACGCCAGATTGCAATTATTGATAAAGCTATCGTAAGAGATTTTTTTTACAACATTTGTTTGAAAAACGTTTGAATGCCTCCATGGCGTAGTAGTTTACCGTTTGCGATATATGACGTAGGTCTCGCATCCAATCCTCGGGTGACATGTGTAATGGGATTTGTTTGGTACTAGAGTTTTTTTAAATCGCCGAGTTACCCACTACCCGTTCAAAGACAGTCTACCACTATAACAACATTGCTCTGTTCATGTAGTCGTACATGTGAGAGACAGATATATTCTGGGCGAAAAAGAATTACCGTCTACGGCCTCATTGTCACTTAACATCAGGTGAAATCCAGACCAAGTATTAACCCATAACTAATAAAAAAATGGTGTAGTACCTTCAGCGAAGCATGCATCTGCGTGTGTGTGTGTGTGTGTGTGCATAGCTTCCAAATTTTGGAACTGGTTTTGGTGTATTTTGTTTTGTTTTAATGATGACTCCATAACCATAGTAATCTTGACCTTGACTTAATTTGTTTAGTTTAAATAGTTACTTTATGAACAATACAGCTAATTTAATATATAATCTAAAACTATTTTTATTTTCTATATAAGTGTTTTGTTATTACATGTGGGTGACATAAAATTTTAATTCCTTAGTAAATATTGTTGGAGGAAGCTGAATGTCCGCTTGTGAAAGAAATTATGTACACATCTGGTGTTATTTCAGGAATTACATTTTCTAATGCTTTGATAAATTAATTTAACAAAAATTTACATACCCTCTTTGATTGTTGTGAGAATTGGAATTCATTTTTTATTCTAGGAATCAAAGAGAGATGAATTGAAAAGGCTCCTAGGTTATATCTCAATGACAGAGAGGAAAATTGTCAATGTAAAGGATTGCCTTCTGACAGTCTTCAACAATTTCCAAAAGGATTTGCCCATAAACGAGAACTATGTTAACAAAGGTGGTTGTTATATATTAAATGAATTAATCATGCTGGCTTGAAGATGTAGTAGGTATATTAAAAAATGATGTGGTCTGATTTTGCATAATTTACTTTAGACTATGAAACTTAAAAATTCCTATTATTCACCTACTATGTAAAGTTTCTATGAAAATTTAGATTTTTTTTTGGTGAACACACAATATAGACGGATAATAATTTTTTTATATACCTCCTACTATAATAAGCTAATTTAACCTCGTAAATTAAAAGTAATAAATAAGTTTACAAATATCAATTATTTTTTAAACATTAGTCATATATAACTTAATTTAATTTCAATATGAATACAACATCTTACCAAACAAATGATGGTGATAGCTTTTAATTAGTAATAAAATATTAACTACCTCTGTGACAAAGGTTTAAACCCTCTCCCTTCCTCCTTCCGACGAAAAACCCTCCATCGCCCGAATCTTATTTGTTTAAACATCAGGTGATAGATAGAGGTAAAGCATTAACTCATACTAAAAAAATTAGAACAATCAAGAGCAAGAGGTTTATGAGAACAATAAGTTGGAATTGTGCTCTCATTACCTGTTTCATATGTAGGAATACAATTGGACTTTCCCAAAGAGTCAATATCTACCCTCCGGCAGTTCTATGAGGAGAGACGGGAGAAATACAGGAACAAAGCAGACTTGAGCATGGATTTCGACGTGTCGGAGCCGTCATACGGCGACGCTATGGGTATGTTTCTCGTAAGGATAATTAATATAAAAGTTATATTAACCTCAACCTTTGCAGCCAAATGGTCGCGAACGGGAAGGGAAAGAGCCGTATCGGTAGGAAATAAATGTGGGAATTTTGAATCCGATACGTTACGACTATGTGCGTGTTAGCCGCACCAGTGTTTACTTCTCGCGATCACAGAAAGTTATCTCGCATGAATTTGAATAACAATTAAAAATGTTTATAGTTAATAATGGAATATGATTAATTAATAGTAATATGATTGACACTATATTTACCGACACATTTTCAAGTTTTTCTTTACGAGTCTAAGAATTTTGTGCATTATTTTCTTCTTATTTTATTTATTTTGCAGTAAACTGTATAGAACAATGTAGCCGGACGCAGTTTAAAAAAATAAAAAAATCAAACGCATGTTAGTATATGAAACTTTATTTAGGGTTGGTCCGTCAAAACGACGGGACCGGTAGATCTAGTATTAACCTGTTAACCGGGTCATGATAATTAACATTTGTTAATTTTTTTCATATCAATCACATAATTTATAAAAATTTACCGTCCCAATGTCTCTGTAATACTTATTTTAATACCTTTTATAAAACCTGTTAATAGTATCAAAACTGTTAGAAATGTGTCTTTTTTCTGAATCATAGTAAGTCATCAATGACGGATGTAGTCGTCAAAACCGTTTAACGTGTTAATTGATATTCATGTTTGGCGCAAAGTGTTAATCCCCAGTCAGATTCGTGAAAATAGTGCGTAAGGTTTTTAGCAATTATTAAAGTACTTTTACCTTGGTACATTACATATTTTTTTGATCAATGGTACTCCTGTCTAGACAGCTCTGACAACAGAACCATGCTACCTACAACTTGTCTTGTATGTTCCGAGTCTGCATATTGTTTTAGTATATATAGTTTGCGTGCTTCCTTAGCCAAACCAATTGATACCATAGAAAAGGTCAGATATTTTTATTTCCAATTGCAAAGCCTAACACTGGACATATAGGTCGTTCTCCGGGATATTTTAAATTAATTATGTTATATAATTACTAGAATATATATTGTTATCTTAGAGATATATATTAATGAAAATTTCAGATCTTAATCCAAGATTCGTAGAAGAATTGAAGATCTACTTAAAAAAATTCAACTTGGAGAAGAACAGGAAACTTGTTTTAGACAGGTCAGTTCGTACATACATCGATCCTAAATTAATTTATATGTTCTTTTAAAATAATCTCAATATAGACCAATACAAAACGCAATAACTTTAAAGTAGGCCTAAGCTAGATGTTGCTAGATTAAGTTAAGATTATACCTTAGGACTTCACAATAGTAATTTTAAGTTATAATATATCAGTGGCGGTACTGCTATACAAGCTCGAGAGCCCGACAATCCATTTAAGCAATATAGTGCAATAGAATATTAAATCATAATTGCTAGAGTTACGTGACCATGAAGATAAACAAATGGAAAAATCACGTAACATATTTTTTATGCAGATGCTTCTACAACCGCCCGGGTTTGCCCTGCAGGCACTCCTCTGTATAATATATCATAACAGTAGGCATGGCATGTTTGTTTCTATTTCTCAAATTTACAACATATAGATCGCAATTTTTTATTTTTCTACATATGAATTTTCTTTGATATTAGGACATGGTTTTACAGACATATCTGAATAAGTAATATAATAAGTAAGTAAATTTCTTATAAGAAAATAGTAATCCATGCAAACTACTGTTCCTCAGCAGAATTTGTGCCTATCAAGACAACATATTGAGTTGTTGCACTGTATATATGCTTGTGTTTTATTTGTCATTTTTTTTTTCTTAACTGTAAAAGCAAATTAAAATCCATACAGACTAGTCTTTGGTGTTTTTGCTTTCATTAAAGCATTCATAACTTTTTTTTCTAGCGGAGAAAAGATTTGGATATTCGAGACGTTAAGATCTCTTATGGGCCGATTGCATTCATCGTGGTTGTCAGAGGATGTGTCATATTTTCCACTTTGTCCTTCCATCGGGTTGGGGAATTTACGTCAGATTGCTGCTGAGGTTGCACATAAAGATAAACTAGAAACCGCTGTAAGAGAATTGAATGTTATTGAGAGGAACAATAATATACCTATAGGTAAGTAAATATTCTCAACTGTTGAAAAGTTACTATGCTTTACCAGTAAAACTACAGCAACCATTTCTAATAAGCACATTACTGGAATTCAATTGAAAGAGTTCCAACAGCTAATTAAATTTTATAGACAATAGGATACCACCGTGTCTCGAGATCATTTAATGAAAATAATTAGAACATAGTAATGCTTTAATGGCGGCGATTTGACTTTGTGGGTGGCAGTTAGCTAAACGGATAAGAAATAACGTAGCACCGTCCAAACTTCATCACTCATGTGCCCCGAATCGAACCTCAGACTTTCGTGTTACAAAGTCAGCCATAAACCACTGCCCCACGGAGGTAGTTAACTCAAGCTGACTTAAAATTTACTCTTGATAATGTTATATAGTATTGGAAACGTTTTAGGAAAGTGTAGTGACTCCTTTAAGCAATGTACGAGTATTGTACTAAAATTAATATAATTGCTACAAAGCCTAAACACGACGTAATGATAATAAATTATCTCATGTATAAAAGAGACGTATATGATGTATGAGTAGAGGAGTACATAAGTGCTCGGGCTCATCCTGCATGCACGCCCCTAGACGCGAGTTCGTTTAATCCGTACGATTATCATCGGAAATCGTTGACAGTGACTATTAATAGTGACTACTCCCGTACAAGCCCGAAAGCTCGCTATACCACATTGAAGCAATGTAATCCGCTAAAATAGTTGCTATAGAGTTTAAACACTACCACGAAGATAAAAAAAATAGAAAAATCAAGTCATGTATTAATATTTATATATAAATGCCCCGCAGGCACGCCCCTGACTATTAATAAAGTATTCGATATTAAAATAGATTTTTTTTGTCATAATGAATACACCAGTCGATGTAATCATGGCCTTAAGCCAGTTTCGCATTATTATTTGGACAGCTTGCGTTAACGTCCATACAACAACTGCAGCGATTTCCGTTGTTTCTTAAGGAAAATTGACAATAATGCGTGAAACAAGCGAAACGTCTACGAGGCGAACACTTGTGAAACATATTTATTTGGTGATTTTATAATTAACTTGGAAGATGTAGATCACGATATCGATATGGAATCACTGGTTAGGTTTTAAAAATAGATATAACTTTTTGTTTCTTTTATAAAAAAACATTTCTTTTATTTAAAAGTTATTGATATTACATATCGATATTTTTTTTTATAATTTTACGTTCACGTTCATCGATATCTAAACTGCACAGCACTGCGCCCCCGGGTTAATCTATGGCTCAGACAGCACTAACAAAATGATACAATTATATTGACACCCGTCCGTTTCTCTGGGCGTAGTAATTTTTTTTACTACACTCTCTTAACATCCATAACAATCCATGGAATATAAAAATATAAATAAATAAATATAAATAAAAATAAAAATAAA